>MU693026.1:179620-217207 GCA_026770625.1 Nicotiana glauca
GGGGGGAATGAAAATTTTATTTAATTGTGGCCGAACCCATAGGACTGCCTCCGTATTCCCTCTTAAACGGGAATCATGTCAGGCGTAGTTCAATATATCGTGTAGGGAAAACATAAAGATTACACATAGTAGCGCTTGACTGCATCTGAATTAATCGATTTTGGTCAAACTTCTCCGTCCATTTCTACAAGTATGAGGGCTCCTCCTGTCAAAAATCGGTGAACCATGTAAGGGCCCCACCAGTTGGGAGAGAACTTCACTTTGGCTTTATCTTGATGCAAAATTATTTGGTTAACGCCAGCTGCCCTGGTGTGAACAGTCTTGGATTGACTCTTTTGCTGAAGGCTTTGGACATTCTGTTCTGATAGTGTTGACCATGGCAAATTACGTTCATCCTCTTTCCGTCTATAAGAGCCAGTTGCTCATAACGACTTTTTACCCATTCTGCGTCGTCGAGCTCAGGTTCTTGTATGATCCTTGAAGGAATTTCTACTTCAACAGAAATGATAGCTTCTATACCATAAACCAACATATAGGGGGTCGCCTCGATTGTTGTATGGACTGTTGTATGATATCTCTGTAGAGCGAATGATAACATCTCTGATAGCGATAGGTGACTGTTGATTCGCGTTCCCTTGATGTGTTTTGAATCTCCCAAGTTGACAATTTTGGTCTCGTCCAGGTTGGACTTTGGTCTGTTCTCAAAGTTCTCAACTTCTTTGAAAATCTTGTTAGGTATATCATCTTCCTCTAAATTAATATTCATTTGTTGCGTTGTCTCATTGCATGTCACAGTCATTGGTTCATCCAGATAAGTAATATTAATGCTGTATTAGTAAAGTAAAGAGGAAAACGATAGAGATAAATATTAATTCATTGGAAAAAACCAAACATGCTTTGATAAATTGAATAATTGTTTTGAAGATCTTATTGCGGGAATTGAAAAATACGAAAAAAAAAATCGTTAAATGAATAAAACTGTGAATAGTGCTTGTTTTAGTCTTGCTACCGCGAGGTTCATCGGGCTTTGGTTGTCCCGATGGTCCAGTTATTGAGGCGTTCCCCTCTGCTCACAGCCTGTATGGAAGGACCTTCCTCCCCTCCTTCTCGAGAATAACACAACAATCCATATCATTGTCCTCTAGAAATAAGTTTTTCACTACTGCGAGCGCTTCTTCTTAGTTTGTCCCATAGACGACGTCAGCCTGTTGGAAGGTCTGCTCCAAGTGCGGTATCGGTTGCTCTGGTGAGTAGTAAGGACCGCGCCATGGTGGCAACCAGTTATTTAACTCTTCCCAGGTGTATTTGTACCCTAAGCCGAAAGTGGTGCCATATTTCTTGAGTGTTATAGATTTAGCAATTCTTTGGAGGTTTTTGCCGAGTCCTTTGCCAGGCTCGTGCCCGCTCTAATTATATACACTCTCGATCTTGTTATCCCACCATTTGTCCTTGTCGACAACATTGACCCGTTCGATGTGGTGGTAGGTCTCTCCGCTTAGCTTTCTTCCCCCTCCGATCGCTGGAATGGTCTGAAGACTATATATAGGGTTGCTACCGTCGCCGTGAATGATCACCTCCTAGTGATTCCATTTGAACTTTATTGCCTAATGCACTATTGATGTTACGGCCTTCGCAGTATGAATCTAAGGTCGTCCTAGCAGCAAGTTGTAGGACGCTGACACATCTATTACTTGAAAATCAACCTCGAACCAAGTCGGTCCTATTTGTAGACACAGGCTAACTCACTGATGGTGGACCTCTAAGACCCATCAAAGGCTTTCACGTTGATTATTCCTTCTTTTATCTCATGCAGCCCTTTGCCCAACTTCTTGAGTGTTACCAGAGGACAGATGTTAAGGCTAGAACCCCCGTCGACTAGGATCCTGGTGATGAAATAGTCCTCGTATTGCATGATGATGTGTAGGGCTTTGTTGTGACCCAACCCTTCAGGTGGTAGCTTGCCCTCATAGAAGGTGATTTTGTGGCTCTCTAATACCTGTCCCACCATATTAGCCATTTCCTCACCACTGATGTTGCTTGGCATGTAGGCTTCACTCAGCACCTTCAAAAGAGCATATTTGTGTGCCTTGGAATTCTGCAGTAGTGAGAGGATGGATATCTGTGTTGGTGTTTTGTTCAGCTGGTCGATGAACAAATACCTTTTGGCATGTATTTTCCTCCAAAGGTCGTCCGGACCTATCTTAATGATGGGAGGCCGGTTGGAGGCCTGCTTGCTAGACTCAGCTAGGTATTCAGGGGTATAGACTCTCCCAGTTCTTGTCATACCCTGTGCTGCAACAGTCTCTTTGAACCTGACCTTGCATTTCCTCCTAGCCTCGGTTGTGTAATCCCAGGGTATATCTTTTGTTTGGAATGACCGTATGACGGACATCGCCACTGAGATCGGTGCGGCCACCTTTACTTCGAATGGGACATGTTTTTTGGGTGGCAAAACTGCAACTTCAAATGGTGGTGGTGCCTTTGCTGATGACGCTGCTTCAAACTCAAGGGGGATAGACACATCTACCTCAGTGACCTCAGACGGTTGCTTCTGGACTATGATGGGGTTGAGAGTAACTGCTGGTTTCTTTGGATCATCACCTTCTGCGATCAACCCGATGGATCCCTCGGGATCCCAATCATTCTCCACTTCAATCATGTAGATACCCCCGCCCTTATGGTCTGGTAGAGGGTTGCTGCGGATATTTGAGGCAGGTTCTTTTGCCATAATAATCTTATTATAGATCAGAGACTGGATCTTGTCATTCAAAGAATGACATTCATCGATGGTGTGCCCTTTCATACCGGAGTGGTATGCACAAGATTCGTTTGGGTTAACCCAATGTGAAGGGTTCTCAGGGGTTTTAGTAGGGATGGGGATGACATAACCTACGACTTTGAGTCTCTCATATAGCTGGTCAATGGGTTCAGCAATGGCTGTATATTGTTTGGGAGGCTTGCGAACAAAATTTGGTCAGGGTCTGAGGAAGTTCTGACGGGAAGGAGGTGACTGATAGTGGGATGGTTGAGCATTGTAATTTTGGTAGACATCTACGGGTTGGGAATATCTGGGTGAAGCAGGCTGATATATGGGAGGCGGAGATGGTTGATAGGCAGGTTGTGAGGGTGCTTGGTAGTTTGGAGTGGGCTGATATGTGACTGGAGGTGTTGGGTAGGTTTGGTACTTGATAGGAGATTTGGTCCTTTGTGCAACCATCACGGCTTCTACGTCCCTCTTCTTGGACACACTACCTGACTGCAAGGCCTTATTTGTAGCTTGCAAGGCCTCGAAGTTTGTAACCATACCGCTCTTGATGCCTTCTTAAATTCATTCCCCCAGTTTGATAATGTTAGAAAATTTGTGGCTCTCGATCATCATTAGTCATTCATAGTATTGCGAGTCCTGGGCCCGGACAAAGAATTTTTTCATCTATTACTCCTCTAAGGTTGGTCTGACCTTAGCAGCATCGAACCTCCAACGAGTAGCATACTCACGAAATGTTTTTATAGGCTTCTTCTTTAGATTTTGAATATAGAACACCTCCGACGTATTCTCTATGTTAAACCTGAACCTGTCCATGAAGTCGGACGCCATGCCTACCCAGCTTGAACACTTCTTTGGATCTTGGCTAATGTACCAAGATAACGCATCTCCATTTAGGATCCTCATGAACATCTTCATGCGTATTCTCTCATCCTTTTCTACCCCAACCAACTTGTCATAATACGTCCTTAAATGGACCCTTAAATCACATGTACCATCAAACATCTCGAACTTTGGAGGTCTGTAACCATCGGGCAGTTCGACATCGGGCTGTATGCAGAGATCATCATAATTCAGCCCCTAAATTCCCTTCTTTCCTTCAACGCCCTGAATCCGGCTAGTCAATTTCTTAGGTTCCTCAGCCAGGTTCCTGATGAGAAAATCTTTGTCATCAGACTCGGGTGTGCCTGAGATGGGTTGGGTGGAGAGTAGCATGGTCTCTATGTTGATGGGGGTGTTATGGTGTGTGTGGAAGTGGTCATTTGTGGAGTTTTGGAGTTCTAGGAGGAGTAACGGGGTGTTGTTTGAGGTATGGCAAGTGTTGCATTGGGTCTTTAGTGGAACAGTATGAGGAGCGCGATGATTCTGTTGCTTTGGGATGTTTTGAGGTGGTGTAGGATTTTGAGTATTGGGAAAGGTGATATCTGGGGTGCTGAGACAGAATGACAAACTTTCCAGATTCCGAACCTGGTCGAGCTCTTCCTGGAATTTCAGCAATTTCTGCTCAAGTTGGGATACATTTTCCTTAGGAACCTGAGTACCATGACCAATTGAATTCTCTTTTCTGACGTTGTTCAAATCTTCCATCTTGCCTTTGTTCTTGTTTTTGATAGAGCGAAGAGGAGGAGTGGGTGGAGGGCCCCTAGATCTCATGGAATAGGATGATGTTGCCAGAGTGCACGAACTAACCTTTGGGGAGGGGAGTAAAAACAAAAGTAAAAAAACAAAAAGTTAACCAAGTTAATGAGTATTATAGGAAGTATTGCAATATTTAAAGATATAGTACGGGAATGTAAATCGTGTCCTAATTTGGGGACCTCTTTGTGCCCGAGGTAGGCCTAGCGACAAATTGATTTGGAGAACTTGGAATGCTAAATGCCTCATTTTGTTGATAAAAAATAGACGAATCCCAAAACAACAGTAAATAAGCAAGAAATAAAAATCACTAATGGCCATTGACCTTATCACATTTATGAAGCGAAAAAAATAAACTCCTATCTATTTGGTCCCAGAAGGACCTTCCTCAGGTTGAATATTCTCGTTGATCAGATCTTCCAGCTCACATAGGCTTGTTAGTAAGAATGCCTTTGCCAGATTTCCTTCTTCGTTTCCCTCAGAATTCTGGCAGTCGTTGACTCTTTTCCTCACTTTTCCTTCTCATTCTAACAGGCTATATTCCAGATAAACTAGGTTTTTGCTGGCCTTGATAGCCCTTTCTTTCCGTTCATCGATATGGTCATTCGATGGAAGATTCCTCCACCAGTCTAGCAAAAGCGTGGGTATGTTAACCATTCTGAAGCTGGGGATCTCGGGCCTACTATTTCTATAAGACAAATAAGGTTAAGCCCTTACCCCCACCAGACTCGACTATTTAATATCAACAATTAGCATGAAGCTATCTAGTTCTCCAAATAAATGCACAAAACGTGACGACGTCCGTTTTGGGTTTAGGGAAACCCAATGGACTTTGGACAAGGCTATCTTAAAGGATCATTGTGCGGACAACATAACCGACCCGACTAGGTTTGACCATGATGCATGCATAATTTAAATAGAGTAAGGTTTCTATGGGGTTTTAGACTGGTACCCTTGAGTGGACAACTCAAGGGGGAAGGCTCGGAACTGTGACTGCACCGTTGATCGACTAGTTTTACCATAAATATGCCTTTCCGAAATTAGGGGGTAATGATATAGGAAGAGCGCAACCACTCATTATAACAGTTGCTATCGTATTTGTTTTGGCGCGAGTGGAGTATGATGTTGAGCGTGATTATGCAATAATTAAAAGCATGTTGACATGTATTTGCACATTAAGAGCGATAAATACAACAGTTTCATAATTTAAAGCACTAAAGTAAAGAAAACAAGGACGATATGTCAATTTTGCTTATAAAGAAGAAACTAAATGCTGAAAGGAATTAAACAGCTAATTGCACATAGAGAGAGGTACAAATTCACAAGAATAGTTTGAAATGGTAAAATCCTAAAAGTCCCCAGCGGAGTCGCCATGCCGTCGCCCCCTTTTTTCCCCTCTTTGAATCGAGAGATCGGGTTTATGACATTTGGGTATGGGACAACTCATTCCTTTTGGGAACTGGGTTTTGCATTTTTGAAGAGTCGCCACCTAATGGTTTATGGTGCATTAGGAGACCTACAAGGTTCACTTCTGAGTTTGTTTCATAACCAAAGATAGGGTAAGAGCTTGAAATTATCCTAAGGGGAAGGTGTTAGGCACCCCTCAGGATCCACTAGTGTGGTTCTCGGCCAGATATTTCTTTGTCAATTTGGTACAATTAACATGTAAACAGATAAGGCTCAAATAAGAGGGGATTTAATACACAAACCTTTGGAAGTAAAATAGAGCAATCATTAAAAAGCTGAGTTTGAAAAAGAAGTCATAATGCTTTAAAGGAAAAGAAAGAGAGGGGAGGGGGTCCTAGGTTTATCTATAATATGGATTACATCAATGCAATACCCGATAATAACTCCTCTAAAGAGGGGCTACACGTGGTATTAGTGCACCGGTCATCGTATCCATATCTACCCTTCCCACCCCGTTAAGGTACAAAATCGCGGATTGGTATCGATCACTATTGCATGCTTTTACCCGTCCCATTCCTATCAGTCCTGGAGGCACTTAAGACTACTAGTCCGAAAGGGAGGGATATTAGGCTGACTTTGAGGTTTCAAAGGTGAAAAAGCTATGGCGACATACAAAACACATAGGACAACACATTAAAAGGGAAAATACGTGAACACTGAAGGCTCATGTATACCTCTTCAATCAAACCAACCAAATAGCATGACTCAAACAACAATCAAGGTCTGAATATAAAAGTACTAAGGCAAAGGGGAATTTAAGTTGTTGAAGCAGACCAATTTATTACGTAACTCAGATAAGAAGTCCGAACCAAGCCTGTCTGATGGTTGTAGCAATTACTAGTTAACATAAGTGGGCTCAGTTTTATTTGTTGTTATTACCTAAGGTTTGCCTAAGTGTTTGGGTGAAATATTATGAACATGGTATCTATTACTGATTCAGAGTGTGGCAAAGAATTAACAAATTTAAAATGAGCGGTTTGAGATCCTATAAGCATGCTTGCTAAACAATGTCAATGAGAGGAGATTAGGTTATTTTAAAGACTAGTTCAGAACATTATGAGTTAGGCTGATTTTAAGCTAAACATGTTTTAGATTTTATAGACGATGATATCCATTATTGCTGGTTTTAATTCCTATAGACAAGATATCTAGTATTGCTTATTTTAATTCCTATAGACATGATATTTAGTGTTGCTGATTTTAATTCCTATATGTATGATATCTAGTTGACGTGAAATGGAAACATGCATGATTTTACTTGGGAATTCCTATAGGCATGATCTCTATAAAATACTGATCTTAACATTATGAACATGATACTGTTTATAGCCGTTTAGATCCTAAAAAGCATGGTGTCTAAGTGTGGTAACAAACATGTAGAATTTTAAACAAGTGCTATAGGCAGGTTATCTAAATGTAGAGTCAAACATGCAGAATTTAAAGTAAGTCATATAGACATGGTGTCTAAATGCAGAATTTAAAACCAGTCCTATAGGAATGTTTTCTACCCTTCAAGCAACTGAACATGCATAATTATCCATCCCCCTTTCACTAACCAACCCCAAATGTTTATTACAATTTATTACAGACCAGTTGCTGAATTACATCAAGAAAATATGTAAGAAAAAAGGAAATTACAACCACAGGAAGCCTGATTCTGATTTCCTCTTTGTGTTATGGAACAAAACGCCTCAAATACCACTTGTTTGTGTCAAAGTTCCCTAAAGGTCTTAAGGGGCCCCGGGCAGTACTTACACAAAAGTTTGCAGGACCAGATAGGGATGAGTGCAGTATGGAAGGGCTAGCCCTTATGTGTCCAATTTCAGAGGGAGCTCATGGGTCCCAAGGCAAGGCTCACACAAGAAGGGTAGAACCTAAGTCTAAGAATATTGTAGAAGTGCAGGAATAGGGATTTAAAACTGAGTGGGGAATAGAGAGGGGCAGAGATGATGGAAAATAGTAGTATTAAAGCATATAATATGTATTTTCAAACAAATAGGGGTCAGGGGTTATTGAATACATTGCAAGGAGCATATGTCTTTAGGCATGTACAACAATAAATGATGCTGGCATGCCCATAAGCTAGCCAGAGAACACAACACATAGAGGGGATATGGAGGTTATGACCTCAAGGGGGTCAGGCTTGGGTCATGCACAACAATGTCTAATACTGACATGCCTCCAAACCAACCAAGGAACACATAAGGGATATGGGGGTTTAGGATTTATAAGTCATAATAAGTGATTGACAGAGTTAATACATAAGAAAGCATTAATTCATAATAGAAAGGGGCATATTAAATCATGCTTAGTAATAGAACCTGATTAAACACAAATAGTAAACAGGCAAAAGTGAAGGAAGGAAGTAGTAAAGAAACATGTTGTTGTTGATGCTGAAATTAATTAGGACATACCAGTAAATAAGCAAATACAGGAAGAAAAGTAAGCAATTTCCCACAGCCTAGCCTTGGCTTTCAGCCGGCTAGGTAAGGCAGCAACACAAGTAACAACAAAGAAAAGAGAGAGTTTTAGTGGAGTGTGTGCTTTGGACTCAAGTGTTTTATTTCTTGTGTTCATTTTCGTGTGTCCCTGAAAGAAAAAGAAGTGCAGGGTATTTATAGCCTTTTGAGAACGAGTGAAGGAAAGGTAATAAGTAAAATTTCAGTGCAAATATGGAAACAATCAGTCAGAATCAATTATACAAGTAACTCCGTTTAATTAAGGAATCACTGTTTAACAAATTCAAAATAAGGAAGGAAATCAATTTAGAGACAGCGTGCTTATTGCCATAAAAGAAGTAGTAAAAACATTAAGTAAGCAATCGAGTCTAGGTACATGAATATACTTATTTTGGAAATATATTCAGCAAGGTAAATATTATAATAAAGGGAAGGGAATCAATCAATTCTAATCAGGCGAGTAAAATCATGGTTTATAATAGAAAAGTTTATAAATCAGTCTCAAGATTGAAGATCAATTAAAGAAGGAACTTCAACATTTAAATAGAGTGAACAAACACTAGACATGCGGGGCCAAACCTATTGGCAAAAGAAACAACATACAATAGATAGCAAACATTCGAAGCATAATAATCAAGTAGGTCAAGTCACATTGAATCAATGGTGAAGAAAAATAGAGTATCAGAAGCATGCAAAGGGTCTCACAGTAGCATATGACAAAACCTTTTGAAAAGTTAGGGTTTCAAGCATAGTTGAGTTTTGAAGATAGTAAAACCCCAAAATTAGAGGAATCACATAAAGAAAAGAGATTCTGAAAGAAGGAACTTCAAATAGAGTCAGGCATTCAAACAAACAGTTTCAAACCCAAAGACATAGGTTCTTTTCAACAATAGTCGAGCTTAAAAGATGATAAACAAGTAAATCGAACAAGAACATAACCAAACAAGCACTTATCTAACAAATAGCTTCAGAACTCGAATGAGACCCAAAAGAAATTAGGATTTTTAACATACCAAACCATATAGAAGAATGACATGAGCAAAACACAGCAAAATCAAAAACACGTTAAAATCAGAGAAGAGGTTTCTAAATACTTTAAAAGGAAAAATCCTAATCGAAAAAGATGAAGAGTCATTTTGAAAACAAAATTAAATAAGCTTTGATAAGATGCTTAAAAGTTCATGGCAAGCATAGATCTAAGGTAGATCTGAAAGAAATTGAAAAATACCTTAGATATTAGGGTTTCAGAAAAACCCAAGAGCAATGAGAAAGGCCTTCAAAGTTACCGATCTAACCAGGAGAGTCAATGGTCTGACTCAAATGGCCATGGCTGGCCGGAGAAAGATCAGGGATGATAGGAGAGAGGTCATCGAGCAAGGACTGGACCAAATCCCTTCAAAGTCTGGTCATGAGACCACAAAACCAAACACATAGAAGCCATGAATTGGGTGGATTAGGGTAGCGACGACTAGGGTTCATGTGAGGTTTCAGATAAAATTGAGAGAAGAGGGGATTCAATGGAGGCGGGTGGTGAAAAAATGAATTAGGTTTAGGGGTCTTTTGGGTTTAATTATGGAAGGGTGAATGGTGGCCGTTGATCATTTTAATCAATGACCTGGATTAAAGAGGGTAAGTAGGGGTCAGGGTTTGGGTCGTTCAAATGGGTTAGGGGTCGAATTTGAATAGGAATTGGGCCGGGGTTATTGATATTCAAATTGGGGTCAAATTTAGGCTATAATTAAAAAGTAATTGGGCTATTAGTTAAATAGCCAATTTTCCATATTTAGTTTATAAAAAATAATAAAATAATTTTTAAAAATAAATTAAAGGTACTAAATTGATTTATAGTATATAATTAACAATTTAAAAGTACAAAACTTAATTTTATGAATATAAACGCTGTTAAATCTTAAAAGAGGCTAATAGTGCAATTATATACAAATTAGCTTTAAAAACACAAAATAAATTTGCAAAAATATGCAAAAATTCCCTTGGCTATATTTTAGCATAGATCTAAAAATGAAATAAGTGAATCACCAAAATGATAATTTTTGAAAACAATTATTGGATTTTTATCCCTTTCAAAACTCAGTCATGATCTTACCTCCCTAACCCATTTCTCCAGCTTCCAGGAATTACCAACCCACATCAGAGGTCAGATATACCTTGACCAGCAAAGCACCCCTGCCTTCAGACATAAAAAGACCATTAGGGTCATCTTCCTACCTCACATCCTCCCTTGAATCTCCCATTTTTTATGGAAACCACTAAAAAACACAAAAGGCCACCATTGCTAGCCAAAGATACCAAGTCCCACAGCAGCAACAACATGATGACAATCAGTCAGAAAACACAGAAGACCAGAAGTCAGGAAAATAGGGGCAGAAATGCCAAAATTTTCACTAACTTTATTTGCTTTTTTTGCAGGTTGTCTCTTTCATTGTAATCTCAACCAGTTGATGAAATATCAGAGTTTGACACATGATCCTATGGTAGACTGTCAACCTCCAATGCATCTCCACCATAGCACACCCTCTTTCTATACTATATACCACCAAAGACCTCCTGATATCCATCATCTGCAGGCATGCATCCTCCACAGACCTGTACCCACCCAATTGTTCTCTTTTTCTTATTTCAAGGCTCCTACAACCCACAAGAACCTAACAGAGCTCCCTTCCCTTGCCAAATCCAAAAAACGCACCTTCATGAACCTTTCACACAAAACAATTACAAAAAACTGGGGAAAACTGCCCAGTTTCTCTCTGAATCCTTTTCTGATTATGAAGGTTCCTCTTACCTCTCATTACCCACTCAGTTGGTCTGGTTTTTGGAAGTGATATCAACATTAATGATATTCATATTCCCAGAACTAAACCAATGGATAGTCACCCACCTCTCACTCAGTAACACCACCAAAAATCTGCAGCAAAAACCAACTTCTCCGGTACTATAGGTCATTCCATACCTGTAGTCATGGAACTCCAACTCAAGGTCCACTTCTCATCATGAGCACCTATACTACTGATTGCAGTCCACACAAGAACATGTAATCAGAGAATAGGACAGGAATCTCAATTGCTCCCCTTACCCTAGACTCATCTCCAGTGGACACAAGAACCTGGAGATTGAGCTCCCATTTACTAACATGTTTGCTATGTCTTGCAGGTATTTGGAGCTCACTTGTTAAATGGATGAATTTCCAAACAGTGATATTAGCATTCTTAATGCTCATTCTATTGGAATTTTTTCAATTGTTCCAAGTCTCTCCAATCATCCACACAGACCATCACTTCAATCTCCAACATCTATTAACCCTGCTCTCAACAACAGTACTGCTGATCACATTTAGGGATTCATTTCTGAATGCTACCCCTTTGCACAGGCACAGAGTCATCCTGATCATGGCTATGGTTTCAAACATAATTACACTCCAGTGTCAGAAGATCATCCAGTTCATCACCTATTTCAGTCATCATGATCAATATCACAACCTGCAGATTTGAAGAAAGAAATGTAGGACAATGCTCTTTCTATTCTGTCAAGATCTACGGACAGAATCAACATTCATGCATAGTTATTTGGACCTTTTTTGTAAGCTGTCTTCAACTTGGCTTTCTTTGGCACCAATGTCAAAGCAAAGTTGAAGAGGGTTTCACCAGATATCACAATGTTTTTGCCTCCTTCTTTAGGAATGTTCTACATATTGTTAGGTGTAGAATATATTGTATATGGAAGGTGTAATTCCAACTCATCTCTTTGGTAGAATTAGGTTTACTTGTACCTTTTTGTATAGTTGACCTAGGTTCTCTTCATCAGGATTTTGTAGACCCAATTGACTATCCTTTTTGGACAGTCAACTGGATCACCATTATAGGTGTAACTCACCATAGCTCACAGGTTTCATTTGAACATCCTAGATGGATAGTCAGATGTCCTTGTACTATATTTTCCAGAGGTCAGGTCTATGCCCCCCTCCTTTTTTTGTACTTTATGTTTTATATATATGAAAATCAATAGCATCATGCCTAGTGGAATAAAAAAAAATTATTGGATTTTTATGGATAAAATAGGAGAATAAATAGATTTAAAAATCCTTTAAAATTAAGGAAAAGTAATGAAACACTTGGATATATGCATACATATACCATTTTGAAGTTATTTTGCATATTGAAAAATATATAGGGAAAAATTGGGTGTCAACACTTGTCACACTACCTTCAAGCTCTTATCTTATTTTCTAGTCTCGCCCTTAGCATCTACCGCCTAACAACTAGCATAAAAATAACTCAAATTAGTATCCGGACATACGCCTAAGTCCAAAATCTCCATACGAAGCTATAGAAACTATCAAAACTTCATTCCGTGGTTATCTACATAAAAGTCAAACTTCGGTCAACTCTTTCAACTGAAGATCCAACTTTGAGACTAAATCCAAATTCACTCTGAAACACACCCAAAACAAAACCAACTACCCCAGGAAGTCTTGTAACGACAATTGAACATAAAGGAGGCAATAAATAGGGAAACAGAGCTAAAATTCTCAAGTATATGCCTCTTCTTTCTCTCAGCAACTCCTTTTTAGGAGGGTGTATCGACACGTGAAGACTGATGTAGTATGTCATGTTGTCTCATGTAGGACCGAAATAACTCTGACATATATTCTTTAGTGTTAGCACTCCCTAGAATAAACACTAAAGCATTAAACTGAGATTCGACTTCAGCATAAAAGGCAAATAAGTGAGTAATCACTTTAGAATGACTCTTCATAAAATAAATCTATGTCATTCGAGAAAAATCATTTATATAAGTGACAAAATACTTATGCTCAATTTTGAAAACAACAGGACATGGTGCCCAAGCACCAGAATGAACTAACTCAAAAGTTGAGTCAACTCGCTTATTAATCCCTTGACATAACGAGATATTATGGTGTATTTCATATCGACTTGAATATAAACCCAATGAGGAAATATTATGAAACTGAGGACATAACTTCTTCAATAAATGTAGAGAAGGATGTCCCAGTCAACAATGTACTTCAAAAGGAGATACAAAACTAGAACATGCAACAGACCGTGGCTCCCATTCATCAAGGATGTGGAGATCACCAGATAAATATCCTTTACCAATAACCTACTTCGTTGTAAGTTCTAGAAACAAACAATGATCAAGAAAGAATGCGACACAACAATTAAGGTCTTTAGTGATTTTATTGACATAAGTCAAATAAAAATCAAAGTTTGGTAGACTTAATACAGATGGTAGTGTAATAGAGGAAGTTGGTTTAACAGTCCCAAATCCAACAATGCTACAAGATGATCCATTATCTACACTAACCGAAAATGGTTCTTTGTGTGATCGAAAACTTAAAAAAATATTTGGATTACCTGTCAAATGATTTGTGGTACTTGAATAAATCACTCATTTATTTGAAAAGGTGATAAGACATGTTCTGACTAATCCAGCAAATGCAGTAACTGAAGAAGATTCCTTAATTGATTTCAGATTTTGAAGGAATTTCAGAAACTCATCTAAGACCAAGATTGTTGGACAAGGAGTAGTAACATTATTTCCTCCTTGCTTATTGTTTCTAGTCATGTTTCCTACCAAAAGTATCAAAAATAACTCAAGGGAAAACTAGCATAACTCTACTAAAAGTACCCCAATAGAACTTAGACCCAAACAATAGTAAGGCAAAGGGAATTATATCGTGGTCCCACTTTCTTCAAAAAATACAATATAATATCATCCTTTCTTTCTCCAGAACTTCTGGTTCTCTAGAGATTAAGAAATTATATCAACTAGTTAAACAACAAAAGCATCACAAAATAGAGAACCCATAGAGATCAGTGAAAGAGCTCACACATTAGATAACCAATTCAGAGAGAAAAAAAATTATGATCCTGATAAGTATAACTTCATAGAAGAGTGACCCTAATAACTAATATTTGTGAATCAAAAACACAAATCAACCAAAGTGAGATGCAAAACAAAAGTTTTAGATCTGACTGAGAGAGTGAAGCCGATAGATTCTTCCGAGTATAACAAAACAAGAGGAGCATGGTCTATTGGTCATGGAAAGGAGATCTAGCTAGCGAAAGCTAGATAAAAAACCAACGTGTCACACGCTGGCATGCGCCGTCGGACAGCCTTGCCGAAAATATCTGTCAGCACTTGACACTCATGCTTGTCAACTCTGACAAAGTATTAATCCCCAAATCTAATGGGGCTCTCATACCACGTTAAATATATAGAGAATGGAGCAATCTCATTGTATATTATTCCAAGAAGTAACAAGTATATATACAAATGCATAGTGCCCTAACTATAGAAAGAATAAAAAAGGAGATCCTATAAATCTGCTAAGAATCTCTTAATTTTTCTAGCTATGTATATTACATAAGAGTATGTCTATATTTATTGTGTCTACATTCATTCTCTTACATTGTTCATGAATAAAATTATATTTTCCTCCTCTGTAGTTCTAGCCTTCATATGGTATCAAAAACATTCTCTGTCCTCATAGAGTTATAATCTTTTTGTTATCTACCCACTGACAACAAATGGCACCATATATTACCAATTCCGGTGCAACAAGAACCATATGTGGTTGCATCTTTCCTATATGAAGATGTATTTTCATCGTCCTCAGACTCAGCCACAGATAGTGCAGCAACCTCCTCCTAAGCTCTTCGAAGAAGATCCTGGGTCGATGCCAACTCCCCTCTCAAAAGATCTCTCTCCGAGGTCATGGCTTCAGTCTGCCTCTTCAGCTCAAGGATCTCTGTATCCTTGGCTGCAACCTCTTACCGAAGTCGCCCCACTAGGGCATTTGTCCAATCTGTAGAGGTGAATCAATATATTAAGCATTGAGTTGTAAGAACAGAAAGATGAATTCAGGGATGCTGTATTGCCTACTCAGCAAGGCTAGCCCGTTCCTAGCGCACTCCCTCCAGGTTCGCCCGAATTCCACTCAACTCCTCTCCCTTTCGAGTATAGGAGGCCATCGACTCATTTAGATCCGGGGTGAGCTACTCGAGCTTCTTCCCACAGCATGAAAGCTCATCTTAAAGCCTAGAAAAGGCGTGGTCATACATTTTTTTGACCTCCAAAAAAGTAGAGAAGTTAGAAAAGCAAGGGTAAACATTTGAAGCGTAAATAGTATGTCAATAGTATCACCTACTTTTGAAGCCTCTCGCTCTCCTCGAGATCAATGGGAGCTTCAAGATCCGTGTCCTCGTCGATACCAACAAAGTAGTCCTTGAGCATATCTTCCTATCCATGAGAGGCCTCCATACCGGTAGTGCCCGGGTCCGGGGCATCCCTAATTTGCCCTAGAGAAAATAAAGGGCCCACTTTAAAGCTACCCAGTGCATCAATTTCTATAAGGGTTTCGTCTCAACCCTGAGAAACTTTGGGTTTAGGCCCTCTGTTTGGTGCGGACTATACCATGTTCGACTTGAAGCTCGGCGACTGTGCCCGAACCCTCTTCGAGGGTCTCCTCAACACGGGTTAGGTCCTCATCGGCCATCCCTGATTCGGCGACCTTACGCCCATCAACCTATGGAGCATCCGCACCCTATCTTGCCCTTTGTACCAAAGGGCGATCATCATCATCACTTTCATCTTCTGTATAGGGACTTGACACAACAACCAAAGTCGAGACTGTCGCATTGGTTCGAGGCTTGCGAATTTTAGTTTTCTTTAATTTGGGAGACTCGGCCGATGCCTCCTTCTTCCCTTTCTTCCCCTTGTCGGGTCTCGAGGTCCCTTTTTCACCAAGGGAAGACGACCTCATTGACACACCTTCTCCGAGGCCTACACAAGCACAATGTGTCAGACCTACCATCACAAAAGATACTCATAAGAAACCTGGTAAAGATGGAAATAAGAAGGATACCATGGTTCTTGGCCTGCCACCGCGTTTTGGCCAAATCACGCCAAGCACACTCGCTATAAGGGAAGGCAGAGTCCAATTGTCTGATCCATCCCTAAAGGTTCTGAGCCGCGCTAAGATACCAAACGGTGGATACATAATCAAAAGAAGATCATTTTTCAGAAGGAGAAGAAGGGGAAATTAAACGTGCTTAAGGTTGGGGTACCTACGCTTCATATTCCATTCCTCAGGGAATGGCATCCTATGAGCCGGGATGATGTCCGAAGTCCTTACTCTAAAAAATCGGCTCATCCACCCCCAGTCCTTATCCTCATAGTTGCTCGAAAAGAACATCTTCGCAGATCGAGGAAGAAGCTTGATCAAATATTGAAAGAGACGGGGGCTATATAATCTGATCATGTGATTGAGGGTGAAGGTCATACCCTCGACCCGGTTGGAAAAATATCAGAGAATGTAAATGATCCTCCATTAATAAGGATATATCTGACCAAGTATCACTCAGTACTCACGACAAAAGTCGAGAATCACTGGATCTAATGACGGGGAAGAAGAATTTGAAGAATCTACGAGACCTAGAGTAAAATGGTATGTATATATGCTGAGGAAGCCAACTTTTTGGTCTACTATGCTTTCCTCAAGGTAAGGGATCTCTACTAGCACCGCCCCCCATCGGTAGTTTGTCTTTAGTGTATTCGTATTGGTCACCACGCTGATATACCAAGATACATGCTCAGATTGGCCGACGTAGAAGGGGGATTTTCGATGGAAAAATCTGAAACCGTATCGAATTGGCTAGGGGTGCATTACTCGATAGTTGGAGGTACTTTTGGTTTGCCCCTGGATGGGCAAGATGAAAAAGTGGTGCCCTCTTT
The DNA here is from genome assembly GCA_026770625.1 of Nicotiana glauca. Classification (NCBI taxonomy): domain Eukaryota; kingdom Viridiplantae; phylum Streptophyta; class Magnoliopsida; order Solanales; family Solanaceae; genus Nicotiana; species Nicotiana glauca. The sequence continues at coordinate 196,718 of MU693026.1, forward strand.
CTGAGGTATTGTTCTAGAGGTTCTAGCAACAACTATAAGGAAGGTTTCTAAGTAAGCAGATGGAGAGGCAAGCACGGAAGGGAGATGAATGGTTAACTTAGCTCTGGAAACTAGAAAAATATTGTAAAAGTGCGAATGACAAACGATTGAGGTATTTATAGAAGCAATTTGGGCAATGTTTGAGAAGCGAAAGTGTCGAACCAATAACAGTATGTGGGCTTCTCGATAGTCGTGTTGACAATAACCCCTGTGTAGTCTTAAGTCAGGGTATTTAATGCTCTGGCGAACTGACGTCATGATGATAGTGTCGAACAAGCAAGTATTCAAGACTGTTTCTTATCATTTTCATTCTAAGAATCGTGGGGAGTATCTGTATACGGTGAAAATAAGAGTCCGATTTTAAGGTCATCATGGCACTTCATAAGCCCGTCTCCAGAGGGCTCAAGGCAAAGCTCGAGGTTCGACCTCGAAGATTCTCAATGTTCAACCTTGGTGCAGTATAAATCGATAGCTATGATGAACTGCCGGGAAATTCCCAAGGCACGTGGTTAAAGCTGACCAGGTCTATTAGGCTAGTAAGAGCCCATACCGTGGCATTAAATGGTTGTACCAACAGCGTATCTTTGTAATAAATATATCTGTACTATGTTGATACTCCCCCACATTTATAAAGGGGATCCTTGTCACTTTGTAGAAAATGATATTGAATACTAGAACAATAACATTCTCTAATCTCTAACTTAAACACATTCTCCCATGATTTTATTGCTCAAATTTATTACATCGCTTGCATTTATTGTGCTTCATTGATTGTTATTCATTTATTACTCATCATTGATCATAAAGAGCCCTCATCAAAGCTCTTAGAACTGTTAGTCCTTTATCGACTGTCAATAGCCCAATGCTTAGCTCGACCCCGAGGCCCCGATTCTCAGTCACTCGGTTTGCTTGTCACACAACCTTCAAGCTCTTATCTTATTTTCTAGTCTTATCCTTAGCAGCTACCACCTAATAACTAGCATAAAAATAACTCAAATAAATATCCAGACATACGCCTAAGTCCAGAATCGTCATACGAAGCTATAGGAAGTATCAAAACTTCATTCTATGGTTATCTAAACAAAAGTCAAACTTCGGTCTACTCTTTCAACTTAAGCATCCAACTCTGGAATAAAGTGTCCAAATTCACTCCGACACTCAACCAAACCAACTACCCCAGGAAGTCACGTAACCACAATTGAACATAGAGGAGGCAATAATTAGGGAAACAAAGCTAAAATTCTCAAGTAGATGCCTCTTCTTTCTCTCAGCAACTCCATTTTAGGAGGGTGTATCGACACATGAAGACTGATGTAGTATGCCATGTAGTCTCATGTAGGACAAAAATAACTCTGATGTATATTCTTTAGCGTCAACACTCCCTAGAATAAACACTAAAGCATTAAACTAAGATTGGACTTCAGCATAAAAGTCAAAAAAGTGAGTCTTCATAAAATAAATCCAAGTCATTCGAAAAAAATCATTTATAAAATTGACAAAATACTTATGCTCAATTTTGAAAACAACAGGACATGGTCCCCAAACACTAGAATGAACTAACTCAAAAGTTGAGTCAACTTGATTATTAACCCCTTGACCTAACGAGATATTATGGTGTATTTCATATCGACTTGAATCTCAATCCAATGAGGAAATATTATGAATCTGAGGTCATAGCTTCTTCAATAAAGGTAGATAAGGATGTACCAATCGACAATGTGCTTCAAAAGGAGATACGACACTAGAACATGCAACAAACCGTGGCTCCCATTCATCAAGGATGTGGAGATCACCAGATAAATATCCTTTATCCATTTTTGTTGTAAGTTCTAGAAACAAACAATGATCAGGAAAGAATGCGACACAATAATTAAGGTCTTTAGTGATTTTATTAACATAGATCAAATTAAAGGAAAAGTTAGGCAGACTTAATACAAATTGTAGTGTAATAGAGGAACTTGGTTTAACAGTCCCAAATCCAACAATGCTACAAGATGATCCATTAGCTACACTAACCGGAGAGGGTTCTTCGTGTGATCGAAAACTTAAAAAATATTTGGATTACCTGTCATGTGATTTGTGGTACCTGAATCAATCACTCATTTGTTTGAAGAGGTGATAAGACATGTTCTATCTAATCCAGCAAATGCATTAACTGAAGAAGATTCCTTAATTGATTTTAGATATTGAAGTAATTTTAGAAATTCATCTAAGACCAAGATTGTTGGACTAGGAGCAGTAACATTATTTACTTCTTGCTTCATGTTTCCAATCAAAAGTATAAAAAATAACTCAAGGAAAAACTAGCATAACACTACTAAAAGTACCCCAATAGAACTTAGACCCAAACAATAGTAAGGCGAAGGGAATTATATCGGTGGTCCCACTTTCTTAAAAAATACAATATAATATCATCCTTTCTTTCTCCAGAACTTCTGGTTCTTCAGAGATTAAGAAATTACATCAACTAATTAAACAAAAGAAGCACCACAAAATAGAGAACCCGTAAAGATCAGCGAAAGAGCTCACACATTAGATAACCAAATCAAAAATAAAAAAAATTATGGTCCTGATTAGTATAACTTCACAGAAGAGTGAACCCAATAACTAATATTTGTGAATCAAATACACAAATCAACCAAAGTGAGATGCGAACCAAAAGTTTCAGATCTAGTGGAGAGAGAGAAGACGATAGATTCTACCGAGTACAACAAAACTAGAGCAGCATGGTCTATTGGTCATGGAACCACCATGGTTTGTCCAAGAATAGAGAGGAGATTTAGCTAGAGAAAGCTAGATAAAAAACCAACGTGTCATACGCTGGCATGCGCCGTTGGGTAGCCTTGTCGAAAAAAATTTATCAGCACTTGAGACTCACGCTTGTCAACTCCGGCAAAGTATTAATCCCAAAATCTAATGGGGCTCCCATACCACGTTAAATATATTGAGAATGGAGCTCGTTGTATATTATTCTAAGAAGCAACAAGTATATATACAAATACATAGAGCCCTAACTATAGAAAGAATAAAAAAGGAGATCCTATAAATCTGTTAAGAATCTCTTAATTTTTCTAGATATGTATATTACATAAGAGTATGTCTATATCCATTATGTCTACATTCATTCTCTTACATTGTTCATGAATAAAATTATATTTTCCTCCTCTATATTTCAAGCCTTCATATGGTATCAAGAACATTCTTTCTCCTTATAGAGTTCTAATCTTTTTTTTACCTACCCACTGACAACAAATGGCACCATCTGTTACCGATTCCGATGCAATAAGTACCATATTTGTCGCTCAATTCAACTTGGTTATACAACTTTCGATCAAACTTGCTGGCAGCCATAACTTCTCCCTCTAGAAGGCAGAGTAGAGGAACTATCCCTTCTCCTGTCCAAACCACCACCACAAATAACCAGTCAATTTGAAACCTTGATTATGTTAATTGGTTTCGTCTAGTTATATTTTAGCGTCAGTCGATCCAACTCTTGCTGCCACTATAGATGTTGCAACCAACTCTAAAGAAGTATGAGATTCCTCCATATGGCTTATGCAAATAAGTCGCAAACTCGCATATTTAGCTTGCGAGATCGCCAAAGAGAGATTTCTTGTCACAAACTATCTCAATAAAGTCTGCTCTCTCTATGATGAACTTCTGACTACAGGAACACCTATCACCAAGACTAAACTCATTATCAAGATTCTTATTGGGATTCGAGTAGAATATCGAGAAATCTCAGCAGTAATTAGAGCACGTGACACATCTATCTTGTATGAAGAATTATTTGATAAGCTTATTGACCATGAGATTTTTCTCGAACACATGCTCCGCCTCACATATCCACTATAATCACTGTTGTTGTTGCTCAAAAGACCAACTCTCAAATAAGTACCAACACCATTAACAGCAACCGGAGTTAAAAAAACAACCAATAGAATCGTTCTCAGCCATGGCGCATTCGTGGTGCCAATCATAGAGACAACAACTTATTATGCCGGTTATGTAACCGTATTGCACACTATGCTCAGGTTTTGCCGCTCTCAGTCTCATAACTTTTTTAGGCATGAGCCAACTTTGCTGGATGACAAATTCAGCAACGTGCACCATGGATAGTCGATATAGGGGCTACACACCATGTTGCATCGGATGCCCAAAGCCTCACAACCATTAATAACTATAATGGTCTAGAAGAAATCGCTATGGGAATAGTAACGCCATACCAATTTCTCACACTTGTAACACTGATTTATATGCATCTTATTCTTAATTTCAATTATCATATATCCTTTGCTCCCCTTTCATTGCCACCAACTTAATCTTAGTTTCTCAATTTTGCCATGACAATAAAACATCCATTGAATTCTTTCCATTCTCTTATCTTGTGAAGGATATGAGTACGGGGGTGCCGATGGTTCAAGGGCAGAGTAAAGCATGCCTTTATGAATGGACGCTAGACAATCCTTCTTCTCAACCGTACTGTTATGTGGCTATGTTTTTAGATTTATGGTACTGGTATTTAGGGAATCCAACACACCATAATTTAGATATATTTTTGAAGGAAATTTCCATTTAAATTATGAAAGACTCTCTTTCGATTTGTAATTCATTCCAATCAAATAATAGTCACATGACATATTTTCCTACAATTTCTTTGAAGAGTCCAAGGCTGCTACAAATGATTTACAGTGATTTATGGGACCTTCACTAGTTGTATCTATTGATAGAAAAAGATATTATGTTTTATTCGCCGGTCAATTTTCTAAATACACGTGGCTCACACAATACAATCCAAAAATGAGGTTTTAAATATTTTTAACACACTACATCCATTGCTTGGGCGTCGGTTTTAAACAAAAATACTATCTTTTTATACTATCGGAGTAGGTGAATTTCAAGGCTTAATTTCATATTTAAAATCACAAGGTCTCAAATACTTAATTTCCCCACCTTATACTCCACAAAGAGTTGCTCTGGTAAAACGACGTCATTGTTGTCGAGACTGCCAAAACTCTAATGCACTAAGCTTCATTACCAGCCACATTTTGGAGTTTTATATGTCATCAAGTTATTTTTCTCATTAACAGAACGATAACTTCAACTTTAAAAGACAAGTGTCCATTTGAATATTTATTTCAAGAATCACCAAGTTATGAATGCGTCAAAATATTAGGTTATTATGTTATTCGTGGCTAAAACCGTTTTCACAAAACAAGCCTGATTAAAAATTGCAGCCTTGTGTTTATTTGGAATTTTCAAATAAATATCACTGCCATTGATGCTTTGACCTAACAATCTCCAAAATTTATCTTTCGAGAGATGTTGTATTTGGTGAAAATAATCATTCTTTTGTGAATATCTTCTCTAATTATAAAAATCAAAATATGAAAATTAATTAGGACGACGTATCTTCACCAAAAGACACACACACACAGATATCCCAATAGAGTCATATCTATAAAAGTCTTACTCTGTTCCTTCTCCAACAACGTCGCAGAGCTCAAGTAATTCTCCACCTTATCCCAACAACCCAAGAAACACCTCTGGTTTTTCTTCCCGCACTCAATCAATTCTCATACGATAAAAAGTAAAGCACTCATTACCCAAACCTATAGCTTTCAGACCTCTAAGGTTACCATATCTGTCCAAGATACTCAAACACAGCCACCCACAGTATCCTAGCCGCCACATGTTCTTGCTCCTCCATCACAACCAAAACTAACCACCCTTTTTATCCGATGGTTGACCGATAAAAAAACAAATAGCCTGAAACTCAAGACGTTTCATTCCAAAACCAATATCTCACCACCAATTCCCCTCTCCTACATTTAAGCACAACTATACCCCCATGAAAATAAGCAATGGAAGTAAAATATGACGCACTAATAAAAAACTAGTATGGGATTCGGTTCCCAATGATTCTTTTCGGAATGTTGTCGACTATAAGCGGTTGTTTAGAATCAAACATAAACCTTATGGACTTATTGAGAGGTATAAGGCTCACCAAGTAGCTAACGGTTTCACGCAAAGGCGCGGGTTGGATTATCATTCTAGATTCAACCCCATTGTCAGGCCCAAAATAGTCTGTTCGATCATTGCAATTGCTGCCCAACACTCATGGCCTATTGTTTCATACTCAATTTGCGCTCTTGCTTTTACAAAGTATTTCATATACTTTCAAAATATTATTTTGTATTAGTATCCAATTTATAGGCTCATATAATTAGTTTTTTAGTTTTAAAGCTTTTAAAATTGACTTTTTGCATTTTTTGTTGTTAAATATTTACTAATTATTCCTTCAAATATTTGCATAGTGTACCTATTTATATCATCTCAGATCGCAGCACTCAGTTTACATCGCACTTCTAGAGGCCTTTCAGCATGATTTGGATATGAAAGTTGAGTTGAGTATGACATTTCATCCTCGAACGGACGGCCAGTCTAAGCGGACCATTCAAATCATGGAGGATATGTTAAGGGGCTGCAGTATTGATTTTGGAGGTCAATGGGATTTCGACCTTTAGCGGAGTTTACTTACAATAACATTTACTAGTCTAGCATTGAAATGGCTTCGTGTCATACATTATATGGGAGGCAATGTCATTGTCTGGTTAGTTGGTTTATGCTTGGTGAGAATAGATTATTGGGAACATATTTGGTTCGAGATGCTTTGGAGAAAGTGAAGTTGATTCAGGAGAGGCTTCGTACCGCCCAATCCAGGAAAAAGCGCTATGCTATTAGTAAGGTTCATGATATGGCATTCATGGTGGGAGAGAAGGTTCTACTTAGAGTTTTGCCTATAAAGGGAGTTATGAGGTTTATGAAGAAGGGAACATTGATCCCGAGGTTTATTGGTCCTTTCAAGTTATCAGAGAGAGTTGGTGAGGTTTCCTACAAACTTGTTTTGCCTCCTAGTCTTTTGAGAGTCCATCCAGTGTTCATGTTTCTATGCTTTGGAAGTATCATGAAGAAAAGTTACATATTTTGGATTTTGGCATAGTGCAATTATATGAGAATCTAGCGTACGAGGAGGAGCCGGTGGCCTTTTTTGATAGGCAGGTTCGGAGGTGTAGGTCTAAGGAGATCATGTCACTCAAGGTCCAGTAGACAGTTAGCCAGCTGAGGAGGATATTTGAGAGACCGATCATGATATACAGAGCATATATGCTAAACTTTTTGTCATTTTAGGTATGAATCTAAATTCGTTTGATGACGAACATTTGTTAAGAGGGGAAAATATAATTATCGGTCCCTGGCCGATTATTTTGTGTATTTGAGCCTTGTTCCACTATTTGATGGTTTTATCATGATTGTTTGATTATTTTAACTTTTTGTGATGGTTGGTTTGGTTACGGGGAGGTTTTAGAGTGAATTGGAACACTTAGTTCCTTTGTTGGAAGCTTAAATTGTAAGAGTTGAGCAAGGTTTAACTTTTGTGTAAATGGTCTCGGATTGGTGATTTGAGGGCTCCAATAGGTTTATATGGTAATTTTGGACTTGAGAGGATGTTCATAATTGGATTTGGAGGTTCCTACAATGTTTTGGGCGTTATTTGCTGAAAGTTGGCAATTTGAAGGTTTGGAGAGTTCCTAAGTTTGATCGGGAGTTGACTTTGATGATATCAGATTCTGATTATTTTTCTTAAAGTAGGGATAGGTTTATTTTTCATTTGGGACTGGTATCAAATTTTGATTACCATCCTGATTGGTTAGGCTTGAATCACACGCTTTGTCTGAAGTTTGAGAGTTCTTTAACTTAAGAGAAGTTCATTTTGTGTTTTGGCCTTTGATTCATTCATGTGATGTTATCGTATGTGCTTGGAGGCTTGGATAGGTCTGGGTAGTATTTATGGGCTTGTTAGTATGATTACGGGGTTTTGGTGGCTTAGGTGAGTTTAGGACCACATGGAGGATTCTTAGTGTTGCAAAAAATATTCTAGTGTCAGGTCTTCATCGCGATCGTAGAGGTAGGGTTGAGATCACGATGTCTATTTTTGTAGGTGGAGAGGTTTCTTCTTTACGTTCGCGGTGGTTGAAGGGAATTCTCATCGCGTTCGCACTAGGAGGGTCACGTTCATACTTGAGAGTTGGAGGTTATGGATAGCCTTAGCATTCGCACAGGTAAGGATATGTTTGCATAAGTAGAGGCAGTTTGTTCATCGCGTTTCTAAGTTAGGTCATGTGAACACGAAGAGTTATTTCTGGGCATTGAAGTTTTGTGCTTCACGAATGCAAGGAACATGGCTTGTCCATGAAAGGTACCCCAGGGCAGACCATTTAAGAGTTAGATTTCGAGATTTTAGCCCATTCTTCCATATTTTGAACCCTAGACTTGGGAGAGGCGAGTTTGGCTTGAAGAGTTTCATACAAGATTTTGGGGTATGTAATTTCACACATTTTTTTGTTTTATTTTAATAATGTACATAGATTATTAACATTCAAAACAAGGGATTTTGAGGGAAACTTTGGGGTGGGGTGGAGAGGTTTCCTATAACTTAAGAGAGTGAAAATTAAAGATTTGAAGGTTGAATTGGACTTCGTTTTGGAATCTAATCACATATTTGGATTCATGGGGTAATGGGTAGTAGGAATCTATCCCTTGACTCAAGTTTTGACTGTGTGGTCCCGTGTTGACTTTTGCTAACTTCTAGAATTTTATTAAAGATTGAAGCTTTGGGGTTGTTTCTTATGGCTTTATTTGATGTTATTGAGTTATTTTTAGGTTAGATTCAAGCCGTTTATTTGCGTGGGAAGGGATTTTTAGAGTATTGATTTGGTTCGTTTGAGGTCGGTATCTTGCCTAGCCTTGGTTTGAATTATTGATGTTGGTTATGTGCTAGGGGTGTCCTACATGCGAGGGGTCAACCCCATATGCATTCAATGGGTTTATCCATGCTCGGGTTAGTCTTTAGGCTATATTATGCCTTGATTTGAATGTTTGTGATTCTTGATATTGTGCTTTACATGTTGTACGACTACATGATTTCATGAATCATGCTAGAGATCATGTGTTGGCTTATTTTTCCTGTTTGAACATGATGCTCATTATTGTGTGGTGTATCTGTGTAATTTGAGCTGTAATGGTACACTTTGCAGATGCATACACCTTAACATGCTATTTTATCACTCCAAAAATATGTGATTTGATATAAATTGACTATGTGTATGTATTCTTGCATATGCTTTCCACGATATTGACTAGTTTGACAACACGTGAGTTGTCCATTAGGGTTGTTGATTGTGGCACGCGAGTTGTCTGTGCGGTTATTATAGCACGTGAGTTGTCCATGAAGTATATGGATAATCTATACCCATAAGGCCGTCCACTTATGTTTCTCCTTGATGACGTACTGATCAGTGTTAGGTTTTGTCTATCTTATCTATATGCAAACTCCTTGGATGTCTACATAATTTTACTACATATCTCCTCTATATGCTAGTTCCGTAATCATATACATGTCTTTTATGCATATCTTCTCTATACGTTGCTCCTGTTGATAAAGTGATACACAGTACATATCTTCTCTATATGTATCTTTTTGTATAATTTGACTTGTACATTTATGCATATCTCCTGTATATGCTGAAGTGTTATTCTATTTGATGTTTTTGCATATCTTCTTTATGTGCACCTTGAGCTTTATCTGCAGTCATGCTTAGAGTTTTGTACTGTTACTGTGTATTCATATGTATTTAAGATTTGTACGAGTTATCACGTAAGTATAAATGGTGATTCTTTCCATTAATCTCTCTGAGGTTAGCCACGATACTTACGGAGTGCATGGTGTCGATTGTACTCATACTACACTTTGCAATTAATTGTGCAGATCTAAATGTCGAACATAGCTGAGAGTAGGGGTAGCAAATGGGCTGGTTGGGCTAAATTTGGGAGGGTCAAGATGGGTTAGGTCAATAAATGGGTCGTTGTCTAACCCAGCCCGAAGTATACATGGGTTAAGATGGGTTGGGTCAAGATGGGCCAAACAATAGGTCATAGACCAACCCGCCCAACTTGACCATATTTTAGAACCATGCTCATCTTGTATAAAAATCATTTTACCTTAAAATGAGTAAGTTGAAAAATATTTTGCGGGTCGAAATAGGGGATTGGGATGGGTGGGTTGTGCAAAAAAGCGAAAAAGCTGAAAATAGAAAATAAAAAATACAATAAAAAGTAAAAAATTAAGGGGGTTAGCGCAAGGGTAGGGTTAAGGGTGGTAGGGGTTAAGGTGGGTGGGTGGTACAGAAAAACAAAAAAATAGAAAATTAAAAACACACAAAAAAGTAAAATTTGGGCAACTAAGTAAATTTCTAAATAAGTTGGGTTGAGATCTCTTTGTTTTGGGTGAGTTTCCTGGGTTGTATTTGGGTTACATAATGGGTCAGAGTGGGTTATAAAAAATAATGAGTTAACTTGGGCTCAACCCAAATACACCCATGAGCTAAAATATTTATATCCGAACCCATTAATCTCTGGGCGGGTTGGATGGGTTTGGGCTCAAATTGCCACCCCTAGCTGAGAGATGTACTGGATCATCGTTGAGTTGCTGAGAAATGAGGTAAAGCTACATTCCGATTGCAATCCTTGGAATCTCTTTCCATTTATATTATTATTGTTGTTTTTGTTCAGACAACATTTTATATTATGAGACTTGTACTCCCTTTGTAGAGCTCATGACTCTGTATTACAAGTTCTGGGGGATTTATGTATTGACACCGTCTTTATTTATGATATTTGACTCTTAGACTTATATATTATGTACTTTGTTATTATGTTTGATTATTTTTTTATGATTTGGCTTGCCTAGCAAGTGGGTTAGATGCCACCATGATCAATGTGGGTAGTAGGTCGTCACATGTACCAGGTGTTGGAACTGGCATAGATAAAGAGTCGATCATTACAGTGCTAGGAGACTCGAGGTAGTGTAGTATGTTCATTCGCGGGACTCAAAGTCACTTTATTTCAAACCGTGCTATATTTATTGAGGATACAGATTCTGGGGGTTGTATTACTGTTTTGTATATTAGTGTCGGTTTTGAGACTTATTTATGCTATAAATCTTTATTAGACTTTCTATATTGTTTTATATTTGTTGTTTATTTGATTGTTGTGTGATTGGTTCGCCTAGCCAGTATGTTAGGTAGCATCACCACCATTGGTGGAATTTTAAATCGTAAAAGCTTGGTATTAGAGCACTAGGCTATACAGGTCTCATGAGTCATGAGCATGTCTAGTAGAGTCCTGCAGATCGATATGGAGACGTCTGTACTTATCATTAAGATGCTATAAGAGTGTTAGGAAACTTCACATTCTTTTATTAAATATCGTTTGGCTTTGATATATCCTGAAGTTTGAATTGTTAACCTCCTATTCTCTCATAAATGATGAGGACACATACTCCAATCGCAGCAGAGTAGGAACCAGAGCTACATGTTGTAGCTGCTACTAGAGGTAGAGGCTGGGGCAGGGCCGAAGCCCATGGGAGAGCATGTGTAGTAACACCCAAATCTAATCACACTCGTGCTAGAGATGCATTAGTTGATCCACAAATATCATCGGTGAGCAAATTCAAGTTCAGGATAAGCCAATAGGGCCAGGTCAGGTTCTAGAAGGGTTTATTGCTTCCATAGTGCTTCAGGATGCCTTAGTCCGTATGGTTGGTTTCATAAAGAGAATGGAATAGGCGGGTCTACGTCTTATTGAACTAACTACTTCTTATGCTAGGGGATCATTTGAGACACCCGCTTTACACACTCCCAAGCAGAGGGTTCATGGGTATTATACTCAGGGGGTGCTACCAGCTGGTGTGGTTCAGCCTATAATTGCAACACGACTCGCGGTTAAGCCCTCTATGTCTGTAGATGAGTAGAAGAAGATGGATAGATTCTAAAAGTTACAGCCCCAACACTTTAAGGACGGTCTTTTAGAAGATTCCCAGGATTTCTTGGATAGGTTTCATGAGATTCTGCATAATTTAGGACTTGTGGAGTCTAGTGGAGTTGATTTTAACTATATTTTAGCTGAGAGGGCCAAGCAAGAGATGGCGACAGACTTATGAGTAGGGTATGCCAATATGGTCACTTCCTTTTTCATGGGCTCAATTTGCATCTTTTCTTGGTGAATTTCAATCCACCCACCCTGAGGAGATGAGCTTTACAAGTAGTTTGAGCATTTAGTTTAGGGAAGCATGTCAGTGACTCAGTATGAGATGAGGTTCACAGAGTTATCACTGTTTACCCTAAAAAAATAGATAATAATTGAATTTATATGTGCTTTTAAGGATTTGCAGATTAATTTAATACAAATGATTAATGGTATCAGATTAAACAAATAAAAGACATAATAAATTGCCAAACTAATAGCTTAATGAAGTGCATGCCTTCGATCCCATGCTCACAATAATGGAGAACTGATAAACAAAAGTAAGAGCAAGAAAAAATAATAGTATGTTGTCTTGATATGCGTATTACAACGTTTGTAATGACTAGTTAGACTCACTTTTATATAGTAGGGAAGTTTCACCCTAAGTACTATTCTAAAAACGGGTAAAATTCTTTCTTCTTGCTAATCACTGATCCATTGCTGATACGCGCCGGGATTTATGTCGTGACATCCGATCGGACACACATATCATAGCCCTTTGTTAGTCGTGTATGATCGTCTGGTAATTCTTTTTGAAGTTTTGGGATTCGAATCGGACCTAGGGGACGTAGCCCCGATTCTTCTTAGGGCAGGTGTTTTGCCCGGACCTTGAAAAGAGGGGCTCCTTGCTCTGATTATGATTCCTTATGGTCATGTTTCTGCTATGTTTGCTTCACTGATAACCGAGGTGTCCAACGTGCTTGTTTTCACCCGTATACATATAGTCCCATCATTTCTCAGAGAGTAGGTTTATTGAAACGGTGAGAAATGACATATGCACTTCGATTCCTTCTTTACTACGCTGTGACAAAAACAACAAAGGACCCGAAACGTCCTATCATTCATCTTGTTCTGATTTCGATCACTTGTTAACCATCGACAATTCATACCTAAATGCAAAACGACGTAAAATATCTATAAGTACATTCATCCTTCGTTCATTTTTTTACCTTTTGACCAAGTTTCTACCTTTGGATCTGTAGGCTATTACTACCCTTATTCATACTCTCATATTTTTTACCTCCGTTCTTCAGGATTTCTTAGTATGTTACAAGTTTTTACCTAGTTTTACCCAAATTAGTGTACTTGATTCTTCATTTTTAACCTTTCTTCCTATTTTTTAAGCTTTTTCCAGATAACAATAGCTAACACATCCAAATATGTACCTCAAAAAGTAACTTCTACTTTTTCACAACCGACCACTAAAATTGAGGAGGTCATTCCCGATGTAATCGTCCTCAAGACATCCACTCCTGATGCGGCTACCAATGAACCGAATCCCCAGTCTCCCTAAGAAATGTTCGTTCCTAAAGATTGTTGGATTCTCGATGATTTAAAGGTTGAAAATCTATCTTCGATATAGGGCCGGGGTGAGGTGGCGTCAATGTATATATGCTCCATCATCGAAGATGTCCTTTCTAAGGTCAGATAGACTGCAACTAGGTAGGTAAGGACATAGTAGTCCCCGGGCTTGAGGACGCCATTACTAACCATGTGGAGGGGTATCTAAGATTTTACACTTATCCCTTCACACTGGTCTGGGTGGACCCTATTATTTTGGATTTCCGTAAGAAGTACAAATTAGGCCTCGGTGAGATCCATATGTCGCTATGGAGGATCATGATCCTCCTTCGATATTTCATGAACAAGATCGAATCCCATAGGTTCACCATAAATCATCTTCTCCGCATATACAATCCCCAAATCTTCTGAGGGGGACTAGCAAAGCTCATAGACTGGGCTAGCAAAGCCCCATTCTCGAGCATCGATGAGGACCGAGATCAGGGCTGACAGGCATGCTTTGTTCGGGTGAAGATCGAAGACTTGAACCCTTCCAAGTTAATTCCATTCCTTGAGAGGTGGAATGCGTCATGTAAGCACATGTTTTCTTTAAATGTTGATTTTATGTTTGTCTCCTTTTTCCCCACTAGTACTTGCGGTGGTGCAGCTGTTACTCGAGTTCCAAATGCCATCCCTTAGTTCAAGGAGTGAGAGGGAATTTTTTCGCAGATGCCTTATTCCAAGTGCACATGGAGCGAACTCTCAAAGGGCCGATGTGAGGACCATTCTCACGGTAAGATCTCCCTCCAAAATAAGTAACATTAGGCTCTCTTTTCTGCATCACATTCTTATTTCTTTTATTTTTGCAGGTTTGCCTAATACCACTAATCTTAGGCCTTTAGAAGAAAATGATGACATGCCCTAATCCATTGATTCCTCCACATTGGGGCAGCTCAGAGCTGCAACAGGTGAAAAGAAGAAGAGGAAAAGAAAGGCTTCGGGCTCTCTGAGCTCCATGGTGAAGCCAAAAAAGAGATTGGCTTGTAGGCCAAATAGAGACTCTGGTTCCCAAGCACCAGACTTGAACTCACTTCTTCGGCTCAGGGAAGAGCCCGAGGAAGATGATATTTTTGTGGCCCATGGGCCTACTTCCCCGAAGAGCAGGCATCATCCAAGGGGGAGATAATGGAAGTTGATCTCCTCAGGTTCAGGAGACTGATGTAGAGGTGATGGATGAGATCCCTCTGAATGCCAGCTCCGCTTCGCCCAGTGTAATAAAGATTTCAAGGTCGCCCTCGTACATTGAGTCCATTCTCAAGGAGGCCCAAGCAGTGAAGGAGCAATCCATCGAAGTGGCTTATGGTGCAGGCGATTCCCTTCATTCCTTTTTTGAGGGTGTGTACTCAGCCGTTTTCAAAAACTTCACTGGGTTGGGCAACCTAGAGGTGCCGAGAAAGGATCCATCATCAGAAACTGGCAGGCTGAATTCGAGCCAAAAGTTAATCAACCAATTCCCTGCCCCGAGTATAGATCTCGTCCACAAGAGGTCGATAATCATCATTGTCCAGGAAGATACCCGTGTTCTTTCAGCTCCCGTAGGAGTGGCAAGCTACCTATAATGCCTTATGACCAAGGAGGATCAGGAGAATATGAATGAGGTGGACGTGCTGTGCCTTTTCAATGAGGCGCAGCAGGCGCCGAATCATGTAAGGCATCACTATGACCCTTCGACCCTTTACTTAGGTCTTTATACTTCTAACGTTTTTTGTTCATCCTTTTGTAGGCCTCTGTACCTCACCACGAGAGATTACGTTGGTACCAGGCCGAGGTCAACCAGCTTGAGCTCGAGGTTAACGAGCTTGCCTGAAAAAGGGACATGTACAAGCTTCTTAGTGAGCATCACCAAAGGGCCATCAATGATCTTCAGGCCGGCTAGGATGGGGCTTAGAAGGAGGCTTTGACCCTGAGGCGGGAACATGCTTATTTGGTTGAATAGGTAAACTTTTTTGAAGTTATCAATGAGGAATTAGCCACAGAGACTAATGACGAAACCTTGCAGGTTTAAGAGAAGATCGACCGGATAGACCAGCTCTGAGCTAAAATGAATGAGGTCAAGGCCATGGCCGACGATTGGAAGAGAAAAATAGACCGATTGTCCTAGGAGAAGGAAACGGCCCGAGCTCAGCTAGCATTGGAAGAGGTACACCTTTGGGTCGCGGAAGATAAAATTGAAAAGCAGGACCATCTGAAAGATGAACACTGAGCTTAGTTAAGCTCGGCCCTGGCAAGGCGGGATGCCCTTGGTAGTGAATTTGAAGCTATAAAGGCTCAGATATGCACAACCTATGCCAATGCTGAAGAGATGGTGGCCTAGTATAGGGCCGATGTCAACACAACCGAGGCCCGCCTGAAAACCATTATCGAGTAAGTAAAGTGATTATCTTGAAGGGAGACCCTTGAAGACATCCATGCTCGAGGCTTTGACCTATTTGCTAAAATCGAGGAGGCAAAAAAACTTGAGGTCGAGGCCATGAAGCTAGATGATCACTAAGGTGAAGAGGGCTCAGAGGGTTCTGAGGACTTTGAAGAATCTGGAGGCCCCGATGGTACTGGTGATGGGTCGGATTCGGGTAAAGATCAGGCGTAGATGCCTTAGGTTTATTTTTGTTTTTTTTTTGCACCTTGTACTTATTCTTTGTTAAGACCATTTTGTTGGGCCTCTGTAAATATATTTAAGAATATATAAAAAAATTTCCCTTTTCAACAAGTTCAACTATTTTAGCATCTTTTTATGATTTCTAACCTTGCAAACGTTTCTAGTGCCTTAGCATATGATATAATGTAGAAACAATTTATTTGTTTTTCGAGGTTTTGAAAACTTGAAGTGACTGGAATATTTCTAGAAATGCTTAAGTATTCTTAGACTATGCTTTTGCCAAGGGTAACCTTTTGGCAGGTTTCAAATTTTGTTTGAAGCCCTAATGTTTCAGTAACGGGCTTCTGATGTATCCGAACCATTTTTAGGATAGCTGTAGACTTTTAAGTTTAGGCACTGGCTAATAGGATTCGTACCTCTAAGTTTCAATAAACCGAGCCGTCTAATTTTGTCTTGGAAGATAATCCCCGAGTGGGGGTAGCCCTTTGGCTTCGGGCCATTTTTAGGGTGGCCATAGCCTTTTAAGTTTAGGCATTTCCCAATAGGCTTTGTACCTTCGAGATTCGATAACTCGAGCTGTCTATGTTTGTCTTGTATGACAGTCCCTGAGTGGGGGTAGTCTTTTGGGTTCAGATAGGGCAAAAATGTGTATCAACAAGGTAAAAAACATTCTTTCAATTCTGTGTAAAATATTACAAGATTGTGAGCGTGTAAAAGCTTTGTAATATGACTTAGGTGGTCTATGCAGTAATCGTTCATTTTACCGTTTGTCCCATATTAAATCCTATCATCCAAGACGAGTTTGCTCAAGCACAAAGTTTCCTCCCTTGTTAAAAATCTAGACCCGAGGGTGATGGTTCCTAACATTTGAGGTCGATCTTTGAGAGGGCTCGGATACTGTTGATGTGACCATCAAGTCCAATTTAAAACCGGTCTTCGACTCTAAGTTAGCATGATCCACTGTTGCCTCGTTAAAAATCTTGTTAGAAAACCCATTTGGGACAAAACTGGTTCAAGGGAAAAAGAGTGAAACGCGTGCTTTAAGGCCTAATAGTTACATTCTACTTTGGTTGTTGCCTTAGCAGTAGTACTGTTTTAGGTGGGTCACATTCCAGTTGTTCGGTAGCTGTGTACCATTCTCTGCTTCGAGTTTGTACGAGCCCTAACCAGTAATCCCGATGACTCAATATGGGCCTTCCCAATTTGGTCCTAACTTCCTTTCGTTTGGGTTTAGAGTGTTTAGTGGTATTTTCCTTAACACCAAGTTCCTAATATTAGAGTGTTGGAGGTTGGATCTTAAGTTGTAATAGCTTTATATCCGCTATTTTTTGATGGCCAAAAGGAGAAGGGCGGCCTCGCGACTCTCATCCAATAGTTCTAGGCTCTTGCTCATGGACTCACCATTGGACTCTTCGATTGCATATCGAAACTTGAAATTCGTTTTTCTAACCTCGACCAATATGAATGCTTCGGCACTGTAGACCAACAAAAATGGAGTGGCCTCGGTACTAGATTTTTAGGTCGTACAGTATGCCCGTACGACTTCGGGTAAAATTTCCTTCCATTACCTTTTGGCATGGTCAACTTTTTCTTAAGGTTTTGGAGTATGGTCTTGTTTGTAGACTCCGCCTACCCATTCCCTCTAGGGTGATAGGGTGTTGACAAGGTTATTTTGATCTTATAGTCCTCGAAAAATTTGCTTACCTTGCAGCCAATAAATCGCTTCCCGTTATCACAGACGATTTCAGCCGGTATCCCGAACCGACATATTATGTGTTCCCAAATAAAATCAATAACTTCTTTTTCTTAGACATTCTCGATTGCCCGAGCTTCAACCCATTTAGAAAAATAGTCAGTCATAAATAGTATGAATTAAGCCTTACTAGGTGCCCATGGTAAGGGACCGACAATGTCCATTCACCATTTCATGAACGTCCAAAGCGATAAGACCGAGTGAAATAGCTCCCTGGGCTGATGAATCATCGGTGCATATCTCCGACAACTGTCATATTTTTGTACAAAGTCCCTTCCATCTTTCTCTATGCCAGTCCAGTTATAGACGTTCTTGATTATCTTCTGAACTAGAGACTCTACCCCGAATGGTTTCTGCAGGCGCCCTCGAGAACTTCTCTCAGAACATATTCGGTGTCTCCCGGACCTAAGCATACCGTGAGTGGGCCGTCGAATGTTCTTCTATTCAAAGTACCCTCTAACAAGTTAAACCTGGCCGCCTTCATGCGCATAGTCCTTGATTCTTTAGGATCCGATGGCAACTTCCCAATCTTAAAGTAATCTATATACTTGTTTCTCCAGTCCCAAGTCAAACTTGTTGAGTTTATATTAGCATGTCCTTTCTCCACTACCGATTTTATGAGTTGAACAACCGTTCCTAAGCTAACTTCATCATCATCAACCGATGACCCCAAGTTAGCCAGAGCATCTGCTTCACTATTTTGATCCCAGGGTACGTGCTGTAGAGTCCATTCCTTGAATTGATGTAGTGTTACTTGTAATTTTTCTGGGTATCTTCGCATTTGTTCTTCTTTTACTTCGAACATCCCATTGACTTAATTTACCACAATGTGGGATTCGCACTTAGCTTCGACTACTTCGGCCCCTAGGCTTTTAGCTAGTTCAAGACCTATAATTATGGCCTTATACTGTCACGCCCCAAAATCCGAGGAGCGTGACCGGCGCTTAACTGAGTAAACCCGACTGAGCAAGCCTGTTAGGTTTCATTCTATCCAAACAACCTCATGACTAAATAGGAGATGGACTCCATTAATCAGATTTAGTAAGTATTTCATTAACAACTTTCATTTCCTTTCCATTAGCAACTTAAATCATAATTATCAAAATATCACAAGTGTTATAAGTCTTTGCCAAACATCAATATTCTTACTTTAATTCCAATATCTGACACTACCCACAACCTATCTATGGAGCCTCTAAATATAATTGAAGAGTAATATAATATAGAAATGCCGGTAACAAGGCTCCTGCTATACCTCAAAAGTGAAAATCTAAAATAAGATGACGTGCAATATAGCCCTTTGAAGGAGAAAGGGTCTCATCAAGATCTTTGGGAAGGAGGATGCTCCGCTACACACGATCGGCACTATCCTCTATGGAGCCACCTATATTTATTTTAAAAAAATATAGCGTCCCCGGCAAAAGGGACGTTAGTGCCATTGAATAGCACTAGTATGTATAAATAAACACCATCTAATTAGAAAGAACTGTCAAACAAGAATAAAGGGATCATAAAAGTAAATCAAAATCTTTAACAATTCCCACATCAACAAATAAAAGGGATCATATAATTTTCACATAATTTCCATACCTCTAGGTTGCGTTCTATAGCCCGTCTGAGGGTTCACACATCATATTATACACCTATGCGTTTCATAGCCTGTCTATAGGGTTCACATACTACATTATACACCTATGCATTTCATAGCCATCCATATGGTTCACATATTATATTATACACCTATGCGTTTCATAGCCCGTCCATAGGGTTCACATATTATATTATACACCTATGCGTTTCATAGCCCGTCCATAGGGTTCACATATTATATTATACACCTATGCGTTTCATAGTTCGTCCATAGGTTCCACATTTTATAGTACACCCCTATGCGTTTCATAGCCCGTCCATAGGGTCAACATATTATATTATACACCTATGCGTTTTATAGCTCGTCCATAGGTTCCACATATCAATTAATCGGCACATGGGGCCAAAATCATTACAGCATACTTGGCACTAGGCCATATTTCACAACTCAATCTCTTATTTCCCACATTTCACATCATCTCCACATATTTCACATCAATATCAATTTCAACAACAAGCCATTCAATTCAAGATGTCATGTACACATGAGAGGAACCATGAATCCTCGGCATATACAATATCTCAGAGATCATACACCTCATGTTTATTGACAATGGAATTTTAAACACCAGAGGCTCTTCCAAATCAATAGAAGGGGTACACCAACCCGCAATAAAAACACACATCGAAGGCATAAGCATATAATTACACCAATTATTCTTGAATCCTTCTTTTCCAATCATAACATTGTATAATTATAATTCAAGTTTTCGGCACGTTGGCCACCCTCTATTTCCCAAATTCATTTGATTACTTTAAACATTTCTACACATAGATGATTTCACATAGTTTGGCATAGGATATGCAACTCAATCTCAATTTAAGGTCTTAACATTTCAATACATGATTCATATTCCTTGCACCCTTTTTAAGTTATCAATAATAGCACCTTGATCATATTGGAATGCATCTTTTACAATTATAGGGTCACAACACCAATTAATGTAAAGTACCAATCACAGCAAGA
>MU693026.1:217626-272079 GCA_026770625.1 Nicotiana glauca
TTACTTATTTATGTTAAACAATCTTCCCATAAACCTAGATTGGACATGCACGTATGCACAATACTAATACACCCAAAAATCATACCTCATCAACCCATCTTATACTCCAAACTCGAAATTAAAACCTAGGGTATAGAATCTTACCTTTTGGATGAAGAACTTGTGATTGGGTTCTTCGATTCTTGAAGATTGATGCAAGATTTGGATGATTTAAATGTTGGGTTCCTCCTTCTCTCTCTAAAATGCTCTCACCTCTCTCTAGAATCAGTATAAAATGACCCTAAATGAAGCCCCAAAGGCTATAAATTAAAATGGGATCGGGTTATAAAAATTAGAAAATTAACCCTCCGATTTCAAGTATGCTACCGCAGAATCTACTGTAGAATGGGTATGCGGGCCGTAGATTTGTTTCAGAGCTCATTGCCCAGAACTGGGCTGTTCTGCCTCATTCTGCGACCATTCTGCGATCGCAGAATGGTTATGCGGTCCGCAGAGTTAAATCTGCGATCGCAGATTTCACGCAGAATAGCATTTTTCCAGCTTTTGCTAATTTGATCATAACTTTGTGTAGGAATGTCCAAATGATGAATAGTTTGAAGTGTTGGAAACTAAACTCGAAGAACTTTCATTTGATAGGTTATCCATCACCTAAATCCTTATAGATATTAAGATATGATCGTTCAAAGTATGGACTAGTGCAAGATCGTTGGGAATTTTAGCCTATTATGGACTTTTTCCAATTTTTCTTAGACTTAGGCCTTTCCTTGGCTCCCAAATTACTTACCATAAGACTTATACATATATTTACCAAATCTAATGGATGTACACTATATTAATAGCACATAAAAATATTATAATAAGCCTATGTGACACCACAAAATCCTAAATTACTTGGCGAAATGTTTTGGGGCCTTACATATACTCGGCCTCAATGTTAGTCAATTTTACAGATCTAATGGATTTCCTAACTACGTTACCCGTAGCAGGCTTCAGTATGATGCCAAGTATGGACCCATTTTCATTTGGTGCACCATCCATAAAGAGGGTCCAGAATCCTAAGGAATTTCCCAAGGTTATTAACAATTCCCTTTTAACTTCGGGTATTAAGGCCGGCGTGAAGTCGGCCATGAAATCTCCCAAAATTTAAGATTTGATGGTGGTCTGGCAGCGATATTGATATCATACCCACTAATTTCTATGGCCCATTTGGCCAATTGGCCCGAGAGCTCGAGTTTGTGCATTATGTTTCTTAATGGGTAATAAGTTACAATGCATATGGGATGGCATTAAAAGTATGGCTTCAACTTTCTGGAGGCGCTTAGCAAAGCCAGTGCCAATTTTTCTAGGTGAGGGTACCTTGTTTCATCCTCGCCTAGGGTTCTACTAGCATAATAGATTGGAAATTGTTTACCTTCCTCTTCCCGGACTAAGGCTCTACTTACTGCTATCTCGGATACCGCTAAGTACATGTACAATTGTTCATCTGTTTTTGGAGTATGGAGAAAGGGTTGACTCGAAAGGTACCGTTTGAGTTCTTCCAAAGCGTGCTGACACTCTAGGGTCCATGAGAGTTATTCTGTTTCTTCAATAACGATAAAGACCAATGACTCTTATCGGAGGACCTCAATATGATTCGGCCTCGGGTGGCTATGCGCCCGCCTCTGGACAGCCTTAACACAGTCCACCACGGTGATATCTTCTATTGCTTTGATTTTGTCGGGATTGATCTCGATCCCTTGGTTGGACACTATAAATCTAAGGAAATTACCGTATTCGACTCCGAACGTGCATTTTTCCAGGTTCAACTTCACATTGTATTTCTTCAGTATGTCGATGGTTTCCTGCAAATGTTTCAAATAGTCCTCTACTTGTACGGATTTAACTAACATGTCATCAATGTAAACTTCCATTTATTTTCCTATTTTTTCTTGAAACATCCAGTTTACTAGGCATTGATAAGTGGCACATGAGTTTTTTTATTCCGAACGACATTATGTTGTAACAATAGCTGCCGAAATCAGTGATGAAGGAAGTTTTTTTATGATCCCCGGGTCCATCCGAATTTGGTTGTACCCGGAATAGGCATAAAAAAAACTGAGTGTCTTATGCCTGACCATAGCATCGATCATGCGATAGATGTTAAGCAAAGGAAAAGAGTCATTTGGACATTCCTTGTTCAAGTCTTTGTAATCTACACGCATGCTTAACTTATTTCCTTTTTTAAGTAACTCTACTACTTTAGGCAACCAATACAGGTACTTAACTTCCCGGAGGGAAAGTTTGGATACCTCATTTTTGATAAACGGTTGCTTGACTTCTGACTAAGGCCTTCTTTTCTATTTAATTGGGTTAAACTTCGGGTCCAAGCTTTGCTTATGAGTGGTTACTTCTGGTAGGATCCCTATCATATCCAAGTGGGACGAAGAAAAACAATCCACATTAGCTATAAGCAATTTAATAAGCTTTTTCCTGAGCTCGAGAGTCAACCTCGTGCCTAGGTATACCTTCCAATAAGGCAGATGTTCGATCACCATAACTCGTTCCAGCTCCTCGACCTTCGACTTGGTGGCATCAGAATCATCAGGGGTTGTGGACTACTTAGGAACTTTGTAATCTTCATCTTCACATGTCTCTTGCTTCTCTGTTTTGGTCGAGGTCGGTGTCGATGATTGATATTTAGTTTCTCCCTTCTTACCCAACTCCGGGTTCTTTAATGTTGTGAATGCAGACATCGGGGTCACCTCACCGATCGCGAACATTTGTTTAGCAGTCAGCTATTCTCCGTAATCCATCTTGATTCCTACTGGTGTGGGGAAATTTAATGCTTGGTGTAGTGTCGAGGGTATTGCCCTCATGTTGTGAATCCATGGCCTTCCAAATTGAGCATTATATCTTATAGATCCTTCAATCACATAGAATTTTGTTTCCTGGATGGTCCCGGTGGTGTTTACCAGCATGGTTATCTCTACTTTAGTAGTTTCTCATGCTAAGTTGAATCCATTTAAAACCTGAACTGCATGCACTATTTGGTCTTGTAGATCTAGCTACTCCACGATCCTTGATTTGATGATGTTGGCTGAGCTACCTGGATTAATTAACACATGCTTAACATGAGTTTTATTTACGAGTACATATATTACCAGTGCATCATTATGTGGTTGCACAATGCATTCGACAGCCTCGTCGTTGAAAGATATGGTCTCCTCTGACATTTAATCTTGAGTTCCTTTTTCCCTTGTAATAAGCACATTAGTGCGCTTTAGCATCGACCCTTCGAGGACATCGACTCCAGCAACGATCATGTTAATGAGGTTCCGGGGTTCCTCTTGCTCTGTCATCATGTTGGAGTCCCTATTGCTGAAGTAATTTTTGGCTCGATCACTCATAAATCCTCAAATTTGTCCGTTATTGAATAATCGGGCTACTTCTTCCCTTAGTTGTCAGCACTCTTCGGTTCTGTGGCTGTGAGTGCCATGATACTTACATATTAGATTGGGGTTCTTGTGGGCAGGATCAGACAACAATGGTTGAGGCCATTTGGTATCTTCGATGTGTCCAATGGCGGATACTATGCTAGCAGCATCGACACTGAACTTGTATTCTGATAATCTCGGTGCCTCCCTAGTCCCAAGTGACCTGTCTAAACCGTTCTTACTCATGAGTCTCCGACTCCTATTGTCTCGATCGTTTCGTTTCTTCTCCCTTCCACATACGATTGAAGACTTTATCTCTTTTTTTCTCCCATTTTCTTCATCTTGGTATGTTCCTTCGCCAGCCTGTTATGTGAACTGCTCAACTTACTATACCCCGTGGCCAGATCAGTGTATGCCTTCTCCAGTGCCTTAAGGTGATCCCCCTGCTTCTTCTGATCATCAAGATACTTTTAAAACTCTTTCTTTGAAATGTTGGCAGCGGGTCCCTCTGATGTTCCCCAGGTCCATGTGGAAGGCCAGCTACTAGGTCGCGAATTAGCCGCATTTCCTCACTAAGCATAGCAAATGGTCCTCCTGCAGAAGATGATGGCTGGCTACCCTGATCGATATGAGAAGAAGGTATTGACTTTCTCTTTTTTCTCTTTACTACACCTTCCTCTCCTCTTTCTTCAAAGGATTGATAAGCTTTCCCGACTCTATCCAGTTGTCTCCCGGAGCATTTTCTACCCCAGCAAGTTGGCATAGCTCAGTGATAAGCGATGGGAATATTAAAGATGTACTATTCTGGATCCGATACTTTTTCAATTCATTGATGAATATTTCACCAACATTTAGCCGAATACCATCAAGGATGTAGGCTATTATTTGAGCTTTTGTAACCGGTACATTCCATATGTTCGTCACAGGGGAGATACGACCACATATGATGGCCATCCATAACTTTGCTTCGATGGTGAACTCTTTGGAAGCGACCCCTCTCTTCTCAACATCCACACCCAGGCATAATTTAGACACCAACCACTCCTCTGAGGCACAGTCTTTTGCATTGAATGGGGCCATGTCGTAGTCTGGCAGGTGATATTGATCCACAACTTCAGCTCCAAAGTATACTATTTTGCCGCGAATTCTCATCTTGGGCTTCCTTAGACGGATAGCTGGGAGGTTGGCATAAAATTCCCTCACCCATTGCTCATTTACTCGACAAGGTTGAGGGGAAAAATAGTTCCATCTCATGGTTATCAACCTTTGATAGAACTCAGTAAGGCGTTCCTGGATGTTGTTTAGCCGTATACCACTCTTCGGGAGAAAACTTTTCAAGATCAGTTCGGCAATGTAGCGTTCTTCAATTTTGTTCAAAATGGGTGAACCAACCTATTTTACCCTTCTAATGTCTCAATTGCGACACAACCTTCACAATTGCAAAAGTTAATAAATCCTGTAGTGTTTGCAATTGTGACAAAAGTTGGGATTTGCGATGGGCCAGGTTCGCAAATGTGAACCAGTGTTTGCAAATGCGATGCTAGGTGCCCTTGCAATTTCCAGCTTCTGGTTTTCATGCTCTCCGTCGGCCCAACCTACTAAATGAACTCCAAAAATTATGAAACTTGGAAGATTGGTTAGACACAATATAATAAGCTATTCTAGAAAGGAAAATTTCAAAAGTGACTAAAAATTTGGAAAAACGATGGGTTGACTCCCACCAAGCGCCGCATTAAAGTCGTGGCACGATGCAAATCAACTTTACCACTTTTATCGCCACTTGGACGATATGAATTGGGCACCCAACTTGGAATCAAGCTTGTGACCACGAGCGGTGGGGGGTGGTAAGTAGATGATCAAGCCAAGAGTTAATTTCTACATTTTATACTTCTTGGCTTTCATATGAGGAATGTCATTTTGCCTTCTTGTTCTTTCAAATTGTAAGATGTATGGTTTTTAAATTTCCTCCTTGCAATCCCTCCTTGACTCATGTAGTTCAATTCCCATATCACCACATAATTCTAATGTTGAAAAATGCTTGGAATATGACATCAATCCTCAAAATTGCAATTCTTCCCGAATTTTGACATCCTCTTTTTCCCCCGGAATAGAGTCAATGTCAACCAAATTTTCATTTATACCGGTTGACTCTAATTCCATATTTTTCTTGGACTCACTAAGACTCACGGAGTTGATTTTCGGATGTTCAATTCTTGATTCCTCAAAGTAGAGGTCACTTTCTTCCTCTAAATCGGACTCTTCTTGACTTCTTTCCACACTCTCAAGTTGGTGGGCACAGTGAGCCTCAACTATTATTTTCAATTGAATTTCGAAAGTGCGGATATTATCATCATTTTGAGTCAAGGCTTGCTTCAAGTCCTCGAGTGCAAAGTTGTGCTTCTCCTCATTTTCAAGAATGGTCTCCAACATGAGCATCATCTTCTCGTTTTGAGCATTTGAGAGTTCTTCTTGGTTTTGATTATGCGCCAAGGAAGGATTTTCGGCTTCCACATCTAAGAAAAACTCTTGGCTATCATTAACTTCCGAGGCTTTTTGGACCTCTAAAGCTTCAAGCATTTCTCCCATTTGTGAGTGCAACCTTTCGAGTGCCAAGTCATTTTGGAGACTATTTTCCAAGAGCTCCTCCAAGGCACTTTGTTCTTTGTTTCCTCCTTTAATTAGGCATTCTAACATGAGCTTGAACTCTCCCTTTTGACCATTCTCAACTTCTTCCATTTCCATAGCCCTATCATTTTCATCAAAAAAGTAGAATCATCATAGCGGGGGCTTGGGGAAGGGAAGGACAAATAATCACAACGATCCTAATGCCATTTTGACGACCACAATTATCACAAATACTCCACTCGTGGGTTTGATATTTTGCGCACAACCCACCCCCGGGAGAATTTAAACAATTTTGCCACGAGTGTGGTCCTCCACAATAAGGACAAGGGTCATCAAAGTATGAACAACTACCATCGGACCAATTTTCATTAAATGATGCCATTTTAAAAATAACAAAATAAACAACAATCAAACAAGAAAAATAGAACAAGGTAAGAAAAATAATTACACAAATATTTCACAAGTTTGGACCAAAGCAATTACACTTATTTCTCAAACAACCTAAATTACGCCAAATTATTCCCCCGGCGCCAATTTTGATGACGACCAAATCCAGTACTAAAAGGTAAATGGACACTGTCACATGCAATATAATTTACCCAACTATGAGTCGGGGTCCAATCCCATAGAGAATAATATGTAGGTGATAAGGAATTTAAGAGAATTATCACTTGTTATGCAATGCCGAACACTTAAAAGTTTTTTTAGAAAATATTTATACCTAAATGCGGAAATATAAACTAAGCTAGAAAGAAAGTAAAATGATCAATGGCTACAACTATGGATGCATTGGGAGTTACACTCAAGTAGCAATCCAAATTATTTAATGATTTTACAAATATGAGCGAGTTTATATTAATTAGCCACGAGTAATAATTCTATATTAGCTTCTTCAAAAGTCTAACAAGACTTCCTAATTGAATTATCCCTAAAACAATTAAGAGATTAAGCACATCCGGATATGGCTTCAAGTAGTTCAATCCCATCCCTAGGTAGAATCTATAAAATGAGGGTTAAAGCCTCAAGTTCTTCTTAATTAATCTTTCCCAACCCAAAATAATCATTCCTAAAATTTATTCGGAGTTAATGGGAGAGTCCTTGGGTTAGTTAATCCCCTTGGAAATATTAAAGAACAAATAATTAAAGTAAAAATAACTACTTCATAAAAGGATAAAAATAATTCAATACATAAGCACAACAAGGTATTTAATCTACACTTTAAATATAAATATTCCCATAAACAATATTCAAGTGTTGGATAAAATACTACGCACTTAGATATACAATACAAAGCAAGTAAATAAAGAAATAAACATAAATGGGTAAGAAATTTTCAACCAAAAGCTTCAAATCTTCAAGACCAAAGTGTGTGTGCAAACCCTAGCTTCAAACCTTGTTCTCTCTAGTCTTAGAGATTAAAAATAAGACAAAGATATGCCAAAGATGAGCTGGTTTGGGTATTAAAGGGTTTGGGGCAAAAAAATATGAAATTACAGAAGTGCCCAAAACTGAAGCAGGCTTTTCGCATTTGCGAACAAAAGTTCACAATTGCGAACTATGACTACACTGTTTGACTTCACATATGCGATCAATACTTCTCATTTGCGAAGGTTGACTACCTGGTTGAATTTTGCATTAGCGAAGTATTCTTCGCATTTGCAAACACAACTTGTATAGTCGTTCTTTGCAATTCCGAGAAACTTCTCGCAATTCCCATCACTGCTATCTTCACAATTCCCAGGAACATGTAGTATTTGCGACAACTGAGGCCCGTTTCCAGATTTTCCTCTTTTTAGATTCTTTTTGACTCGTTTCACGTGGTTTCTTCAACATAACTTCTAAATCACATAGATCCTGTAATATAGAAGTAAATGGCATTACACACATGATTTTATCACTCAAACGTAGCAAAAGTATAGGCTTAAAGACAAGATAAGTTGGTAAACCCGGATAACGGGATTTAATTTAAAATTCTCAGGACCCTCCTGGATAATGAGATTTAATTTAAAATTATCAGGGCTCTCCTGGATAATAGGATTTAGTTGTAAGTTTTTAGGACCCTTATAGATAATGAGATTTAGCGTAAGTTTTACCTTTAGGAAATAGAATTTAGCTTTCAAGTGTTCACTTTTAAGATAAGATTTAATTTTAGTTTTCAGGGCCCTCTTGGATAATGGGATTTAGCTTTTAAAGTCTTAGAGCTCTTTTGGATAACATGATTCGATTAACACTCACAGATGTTCCCGGTACCAAACTGGGGTAGAAAAGTTTCTTTTGTTTTCTCTATTTTGTTGTAATGACAGGCACCCACCTGGAAAAGAAGGGAATACATTTCGAGTTTTGGCATCAGGCGCCCACCTGAAAAATAAGGGAATACATCTCAAAGTTTAAGCATTAGGCGGCCACCTAGAAAACAAGGAATTCAGTTCGAGTTTAAGCAATCTAGTGCCCACTTGGAAAATGGGGGAATACATTTCATGTTTTGGCATCAGGCACCCACCTGCAAAACAAGGGAATTCGTTTCAAAGTTTAAGCATCAGGCGCCTACCTGGAAAACAAGGGAATACATTTCATGTTTTGGCATCAGGCGCCCACTAGAAAAAAGGGAATACATTTCATGTTTTGGCATCAGGCGCCCACCTGGAAAACAAGGGAATTCATTTCAAGTTTAAGTTGCAGTCACCCACCTGGAAAATAAGGGAATTCATCTCAAAGTTTAAACATCATGTGCCCACCTGGAAAATAAGGGAATTTATTTCAAAGTTCAAGCATCAAGAGCCTACCTGGAAAACAAGGGAATTAATTTAAAGTTTAAGTTGCAGGCGTCCACCAGGAAAACAAGGGAATTCATCTCAAAGTTTAAACATTAGGCGCCCACCTAGAAAACAAGGGAATTTGTTTCAAAGTTTAAGCATCGGGAACCTACCTGGAAAATAAGGGAATTCATTTCGAGTTTAAGCATCAGGCGCCCACCTGGAAAACAAGGGAATTCATTTCAAGTTTAAGCTGCAGGCGCTCACCTGGAAAACAAGGGAATTTATCTCAAAGTTTAAACATCAGGCGCCCACCTGGAGAACAAGGGAATACATTTCAGAAGTAAGCTCAAGACAACAGCAGGACCCGCCTGAAGATTGAGGTCAATTCGAGTTAGAAATAACAACAGCTCACCTCAAGAGTGTGGATCAACAGTTCAAGGTGCGCAGCAGAACCACAGAAGTTTCAAGATCAAGTTTGAAGATATATTGATAGGATTCTTATAACTCATAGATCATAAATTAGCTTAGCTTCTTTTCATTTTGTTTCAGTGTAATAAGGAGTTTAGCAAGCAGTACCAGCGGTAGCCGCAGTAAAATCACAACTTCTCGGTAGTCCTAGGTACCAAAACTTCCAAAACTACACTGACCTGATTCCTTTACAGCCAAGGATATGTAGGAAACCTCGAAAGTAGGGTTCGGTCAGGATTTTAAAAATTGCTTCCCGTGGAGTATCCTAACGGGCAAAAATCACTCGTATTTGCTCACTTTATCTTTGCCCAAAAACTCTTCGTGTTTACGATCAAAGTGGGGCAGCTGTGAGCACATGATTTTTGCCCAACCCAAAATACTCCTATAAAATCATAAAAAATATTTTTTTATGATTTTATAGGAGTATTTTGGGTTGTGAAAAAATTACGTGCTCATACACATGACCTCCGGGCCAAAAACTTTGAACTAGTAAGCCCTCAATGAGGCAACTCCAAGTTCACACAAAATGGCTCCAGAGCCAAGAAACTCTCAATATCTCGGGCACTGTCGCCAACCGCTACCTCATCAACTTATCGAAAACCTGAGGCTATAAGACACCAGGTGGGCAACCTCGAGCTTGTAAGACCTTTATAAGGCAAAACCAAAATCTGTAAGACCTTAATCAAGGCATGAACAACATTTGTACCAAATAACCAAAACTATAAGACCTCAAGTAAGGCATGTAAAAAGTTATAAGACCTTACATAAAGGCATAAACCCGATCTTAAAGCTAAGACTATATATTTAAACTTGTAAGACCCTTAAAAAGGCATACCCTCGATATAGATGCCGAAGTTACTTCACTCGGGGACTAAAAGGCTATGGCCAAATACGAATGACTACAGTCAGAAGGCTGTATCAGCCAAACTAATGCAACTCAGGGACGCCAAACCGTCGCTATAAAATCACAGGCCTTCAATTACTTCGAAAAAACTTCGAAAAAAACCGGTTAATCAGGCTACCCTCGACTTAAGCGAAAGAGATTCAATCATATCTGCTCCAAAGTACAGGCTTCAGAATCATTTAGCTGTCGAGCGAAACCTCCCGAAGTGCTCATCTATCACCGCATAAACGACTTACAATTTAGGTTCTGATTGAACCGTCAAAAATTTGGGAAAACATAAAAACTTTAAAAGTCAATAACAAGGGAAAAATAAAGCCTACACTAAGAGGTCGTACCGACCCAATGCGTAAAGCCACTGTCGCCAGTCCATAACAAAAGTCGTACCGACCCAATGCTTAAGATCCACTATCGCCAACCCATAGTAAAGGTCGTACCGACCCAATGTGTAAGAGCCTAAGGGCCAGCTTAAAATTCAAAAACTTAAGGGTCAATAAGCTCGAGTCAAAATTTGACTCAAAGAGTGAGCTCAAAATAGTTAACTGAATATGCCTAAGGGCAAAGGCATAACAGCCACTATCGCCAGCTTAAAAATAAAAAGGTCATACCGACCCTGCGCATAAGAGTCTACGGGCCAGCCCAACAAGCCTCAGAGCCAAAATCTAAACCTAAGGGTTTCTACTCAAAAGCCAAATCATCTGGCCAATCACTAAAAAATATATAAATTCAAAAAAAGACGTACACAAGCAGAGGAAAAATCATGAAAGATGAAGCCGAAAGGTTTTTTTTCATACGCATACATGAAAAAATGCAAAGGATTATAAAGTTCTCTAATAACACTATATGGAGAATCAATAAGAAAAAAGCCTAGTCGATTTTCCCCTTGGGGACTGCTGCCCCATCAGCCTCTTCCTCATTATCTTCGGCATCGATAAAATAAAATTGGCACTTTATTCATCTGCCTTGGCCTGCGCTACCTCTTCTGAGAGATCGAAGCACCTAGAATGAATCTCTTCGAGGGTTTCCCTTCTAGATTTGCAACGAGCATACTCTTTGCTCATACTCTCCCGGTCGAGAGCCTCCATCAGCTCAACTCGAGCTCAGCATCATCTTTCAAATAGACGACCACTTTCTTATCAACCTTAGTTTGGATCGCTTCGGCTTCATCCTGGGTGTCCACAACTTCAACCTTCATCCTCAGAAGCTCAGACTCGAGCCTTGCAATCATGTTCGTTCAGACTAAACTATTCTCACGATCATTTTGGAGCTGCACCTTGAGGGCAGAAACCTTGGCCAGAGCATTCTTCTTGGCCGTAACATGGGCATCTGTCTGAGCCCTTAGCTTATTACACTCACGCTTGGCCTGGACAACCTCACCCAAAAGATGTTCCAAATCCTCTGCCTTGCCCTGCAACTGAGGTATCAAAATATTAATCTCTAAGAATAAGAGAAGGAGCATGCATCCCCTCAGAGCAAAAGTTACTTGTTTCTCAAGGTGGCTTTCGTAATTTAGGCTTCGATTCGCCTCGTACTGAAGGTGCCTCAATTCTTTTCCCCTTTAATCACAAAGAAGCCTGAGGGACTTCTCCCCATCTAAAGCTTTCCTTAACCGGGCTTCGCAATAGAGCAGCCCAGACTTGAGCTTGTCAAAAGCCTAAGAAAAGAAGATCAATAATAAAAACAAAAATATAAAAGCAGGAGATCGATGAAGTGGATCAAAGCTCACCACGGAACAAAGCCTCTGAGCCTCCTCAAAGGTTGAGCATGAACCTACTAGCCTGGTCTCACCAGCCCCAATTGAACCAATCTCAGTGGGGACACGGTCGCTCAATACCCTACTTGAATTAGGAAACCTCGGGTCCCGAACATCCCTCGAAGTTCCTTCGACGGTGGGCAAGGACGGCGGCTGAACACCTATATCCCTCAAAGTACCTTCGGCGAGAAATGAAGACGGCGGCAAGAGAGTAACCACTTTTCCAATGCTAGAAGCCTCAGACGTTACAGGATCAGCAGATGCATTTCCTATGAGCCTTCGAGCAGGGCTTGCCTTGCTACGAGCATCCTCATTCTTCGAAGTCTCCTTCTATTTGTCATCAGTCCTCGACCCCAAAGCCAAAGATTCTTCCTCCTTCCCGAGGGGGCTTGGCCTCATCTCTGAAAAATCTCCAATACCTATGGGAATGGAGTTAGTACACATTAAAGAAAGTACCTCTCGAAGAAAATGAGCCATATACCACGTACCGTAGTGTTTTGCCTCCCATCTACCATTGGTAAAATATCGCCACTTACGCTCATCCTAAGTCAAGAAAGCTGCTAGTTTTCGAGACCAATCTACCAGGTCGGGACCCTCATCTGGCATCCATGGGATGGCTAAAAAATAAAAGAAAGATAAAGCATTTTTACCGAG
Source organism: Nicotiana glauca (assembly GCA_026770625.1). Classification (NCBI taxonomy): domain Eukaryota; kingdom Viridiplantae; phylum Streptophyta; class Magnoliopsida; order Solanales; family Solanaceae; genus Nicotiana; species Nicotiana glauca. Next base: position 230,197 of record MU693026.1, read on the forward strand.
TCTACCTTCACCATGGGCAAGAACAATAAGAACATAAATGTAACAATTACGTATGAAGTTCCACTTCTCAGGAAATGGAAGAAACTCTGTAGGGATAATATCAATAGTACATACTCAGATGATATAACTCATCCACCCTCTGCCCCCATCCTCTTCGTTGCTAGAAATAAAGGTCCAAGTGGATTGACGGCGCAGAGTAAACAAGCCTCGATGATGAAAGGACCAGTACAGTCTAAGAAGATGACTAAGGGTAAATTAGAGCCCTCTTTATCTACAAAATATCTTGTCATCAGCACTATCCTCCAAAATGACGGGTGAACTTGTACCAGGGTAACCCGACGCCTCCTACAAAATTCGAGCACGACTCTATCAAGGGGGCCCAACATAAAGGGGTACGTATATATGTTCAAAAACCCCTTGACATGAGCCATGATGCTCTCTTCTGGGGAAGGAACCTGTAGTATTACTTCTTCTCCCCATCCGCAGTATTTTCTAAATGCCTCGAGGTGCTCCTCTCCTATCGAGGAAAAAATACCTCGATGCATGCTCCCGATAGCCCTGAATATTAGGGGGTCTCTCTATCATTAAATCACTCCTCATTACGAAGCACCTCGAGGTTAGCTCACAAGAAATTTGCGGTGTACCACCGACCGAGCACGAAGTAGAGGCAGAACTCTCCTCTTCGTGGTGAATGGGTTTGGACTTAGCGGCCATGGCTACAGTAAAATAAGAAAAGGGAAGATAAAGGTTTGGGTGAAAGCTTTTGAAATAGTAACAGAACTAACAAAAAAAAGAGCTCTATAAAAGGGATAGTTACTCAAAAGTAGTACAGTCCTTAGATAAGAAATAAGTAAGTGCATATATAGAGCAAGAAATGACTGTTCGCCTATCCTGAAGGCCAATTAATTTTTACAATGTCAATATTGTTTTTGGGAAATGCACCGGTGGGACCACCCAGGTTGCTTTGCAATCGTGGCACATAAATGATACTTCCACGCGCACCAGGGAGACATTGAGACCCCGAGGATTTTGTTGTTGCTAGCATCGATTCTAAGAAGTTATCGACTTAATCTCGAGATAGGGTCCGATCTCGGGGGTCACAAATACTCCAAGTACGGGCATCGAAGAGCCAATATCATAATTCAACAGGCTAACTTTGCATAAGCTTTGAAAATAATTTCGAAGACTTGAAGCAGAAAATTTTTCGTACATTGAAAAAAAAATATTTACAAGGGGCGTCTTTACAAGACCTTTTCCCCGAGAAGTTCATATACAAAAGAGAAAGGAAAAAGACGTAGGTCTATTCATCGTCGTCGCTACTCTCCGGGTCATCTCTAAAACCCTCATCCGCAGTGGCCGAGAATGCCAATTCTTCCTCCAAGTCTCGAGCTTCCTCTATCTCAGCTGAGAGATTGGCGCCTTTAGCACTTGCCTCATCGAGCGCTTTCCTCCTTGCCTTGGCACGAGCGTGAGTAATGGCCCGAGTTAGCTTCTGGCTGGCCTTATTTTATATCTCTTGAGCTTGTTCATTTGCAGTAGTGGTATCTTTCTTATACGAGGACGCGTCCTCTTCAGCCGTAGACTTGGCCGCCAGTAGTGCGGTAACCTCCTCCTTATCTCTTTGAAGAAGATCTCGGGTCGATGATAGTTCCGTCTGTAGAAGGTCCCTTTCCAAGGTAACGGCCTCATGTTGCCCCCTAAGCTCGAGGACCTCTGCATCCTTAGCGACAACCTCCTCCCGAAGTTTGCCCACAAGGGCATCCTTTTGCTCGATCTACAAAGGTAAAGCAGGTTGGTAAGCATTAAATTATAAAAATAAAATACAAGTTAGTAAATACAGTGTTACCTACTCAGCAAGGCCATCCTTTTCTTGTCACACTCCCTTCAACCTCGCCTGGAGCCCCCTCAACTCCTCATTCTTTCGGGTAGAAGAGGCCTCCGACTCTTTCAGTGCCAAGTTAAGCACCTCGAGCGCTTTCTCGCAGCACGAGACCTCATCTTAGAGCCTAAGGAAGGCACGATTGTACCTCTTCTTAGCCTATAGAAACATAGAAAAGTTAGAAAGTCGAGCATAAAGATTTAAGACATGAATGGTCTGTCAAAAGTATCACCTACCGGTGAAGCCTCTTCGCCTCCTCGAGAGAAACGGGAGCATCAAAGTCAATATCCTCATCGACGCCGGTGAAGAGGTCTTCAAGTAAATTTTTCCCTCCATGAGAGGCCCGCACATTGGCAATATTTGGGTCCTATACATCACTGAATTCCCACGGTGAGTACGAATGGCCAAAATAAAGGCCACCGAGGGAATTAAGTTCTTTAAGGGTCTCATTTTTCCCCCAAGAAGCTTCGGGTTGAGGCCCTCCAAAATCATCAGTAGCGGGTCCTCCGACATGGACTGTACCATATTTGGCTTAGAGCTCGGGGACTGTATCCGCATCCCCCTCGGGGTCTCCTCGACACGGGTTCGATCCATACCAACCGTTACCGATTTGGAGGTGCTCGGCCCAACAACCTGTGGAGCATCCACGCCAGATTCCATCCTTTGTAACAAAGGATATTCGTCATCATCATCATCTTCATCCTCGGTGCTAGCCGCATCGGCCGAAGTTGAGACCCTAGCATCGGCCTGAGGCCTACAAGGTTTAGGTTTCTTTGACTTGGGAGACTCGGCAGTTGCCTCTTTGTTCCTCTTCTCGCCCTGACCGGGATTTGAGGTCCCTTCCTCGCCATTGAGAGGCGGCCTCATTAACACTCCATCATCAATGCCTACACAAGCATAATGTGCAAAGCTTAACAACATGGAAGACATGCAAAAGGGATATGGAAACATAGTAAAGGTAGCAACAAAAAGCTTATCGTGTTTCTTGGCCGGCCACCACATTTTGGCCAAGTCACACCAGGAATGCTCGGATAAGAAAACGAAGAGTTCAACTGCCTAATCCACCCTGATAGGTCCTGGACAGCGTTGAGATACCAAACAATGGCTGCATAATCAAAAGAAGGATTGTTTTTTTAGAAAAAGGTAAGGAGGCAATAAAACATGCTCCAGGGGGAGACACTTACACCCTGTATTCCACTTCCCCGGGAATGGCATCTTTTTAGCCGAGATTATGTATGAGGTCTTCAATCGGACAAGCTAACTGATCCAACCCCAATCATTGTCCTCATCGATGCTCGAGAAGAACGGCTTCGTAGATCGAGGGTGAATCTTGGTCAAACCTCGAAAGAGATAAGGGTTATATAGTCTAATCAAATGGTCAAGGGTAAAGGTCATACCCTCGACCTTGTTGGAAAAATAACGGAGCATATAGACTATTGTCTAGAAAAATGTATAGATTTGGCCAAGCGTCAGCTGATACTCACGACAGAAGTCAAGAATAACTGGATCTATCGCTAGGGAAGAAGGGTTTGAAGAGTCGACGGGACCTAGATTGACTGGGTATGTATATACATAAAGAAAGCCAGCCTTATGGTCTGTCATGGTTTCATTAGATCTGGGAATCTCAACTAGCACTATCATCTCCCATTGACAGTCTTCCTTCACTTTACCGATATTAGTCACGATGTTAATATACCGGGACACGTGCTAACATTGGCCTAGCTTAGATGAGGCATTCTCGATAGAAAAATTGAACACAATGTTGAACTCAGTAGGCATACATTGTTCAACAGTGGGGACCACTTTAGGTTTGCCCTTAGATGGTCGAGATGAAGAAGTAGCACCCTCTTTTCGAGGCATTGTTTTAGAGGTTCTGCCATGATAATATAAAGGTTTCTGAGAAAAGAAGTGAGGAACCAGGAGCAGAAGAGAGAAGAATGTAAAAGAGGGTGAACGTAGCTCTAAAATCATGAAGATATTATAAAAGTGTGAACCATTGAACAATTGGGGTATTTATAGAAGCCTTATGGGCCGAGAAAAGGCCGAACCAATTACGGTTTGGGTATTTCTCGATTGTTGTGTTGACAATGACCCTTGCGTGGCTTTTGAGTCATGGCATTTAATGCTCTGATAGACTGACATCATGGCAATAGTATCAAAGAAGCAAGAGTTCAAAATCGTTTCCTATCATTTTTATTCTAGGAAATGCAGGGGATTTTCTGTATACAATAAAATCAGAGGAGCCGATTTCATGGCCATTACGATGCTCCATAGATATTCCTTCTAAGGCTCGAGGCAAGGCTCAAGATGCAACCTTGAAGGATTTCCAAACGCTCAAATTTGGAGCAGTGCAGATCGATAGCTATGATGGAGAGATGGTAAGTTCCCTATGCACTTGATTAAAGTTGACCAAGCCTATTAGGCTAGTACAAGCCCGTACCGTGGCATTAAATGGCTATACCAACCCTATATCTTTGTAATAAATGCATATGTATTATGTTGGGATTCCCTCTCATATATAAAGGGGACCCTTGCCATTTGTAAGATAGATAGAACATACAACACAACACACAATATTGAACACAATAACATTCTCTGCTCTTTAACTTAAATACATTATCTCTTGATTCTGTCATTTATTGCTTATATTTATTGTGTTCTATTAATTGTTCTGCATTCTTTGCTAATTATTGATCATAAGGAGCCCTCATAAAAGCTCCCTAAGCCATTAGTCCCTTACTGGTTGTCCATAGTTTAGTATCGAGCTCGACCTTGAGGCCCCGTATAACCAGGCTCGAGGCCCCAATTCTCAGCCACTCGGTTTGCTTAAACTTATGGTTTTAAAGGTCTTATCTTATTTTCTAGACTAACACTTAGTATCTCTTGCCTAAAAACTAGCATAAAAATAAATCATATATTTTTAGAACCAAATTTTCTAGGCAAACACCGTTGACTTTGAAGGAGTTTGGTGCTGTTTGGGTCATTGTGAATAGATTGACTAAGACTACACATTTCATTCCAATCATTACTTCTTACACTTTAGAGAATTGGGCATAGATCTACATTATAGAGATTGTTCGTTTGCATTAGATACCTATTTCTATCATTTCGGATCACAATACTTAGTTAACATCACACTTTTAGGGAGATGTTCGGTGAGAGTTGGGTACACAGGTGGAGTTAGCACTAAATTCTACCCACATATGGATGGTCAATCTGAGTAGACTATTCAGATCCTTGGGAATATGTTGAGAGTCTGTGTTATTGATTTTGGAGGTCATTGTGACCAATTCCTACCATTAGCGGAGATTGCTTATAAGCATCGGCATGGCGCCATATATAATAACAGCCATTGGCCCAACATTCAGAAGGCTCTGTATGAGGCTTTATATGGTAGATAGTGCTGTTCTCCTATTGGTTTGTTTCAACCCAGTAAGGCTAGGTTGTTACGTATATATTTGGCTCGTGATGCTTTGGATAAGTTAAAGGTGATTCAGAGTGACTTCATCTAACTCACTCCAGGCAGAAGAGTTATGTGTACCAGAAGGTTCGTGATGTGGCATTTATGGAGGGTGAGAAGGTTCTTCTGAAGATTTCACCCATGAAGGGTGAGATGAGGTTTTGGAATAAAGGAAACTTGAGTTCAAGGTTCGTTGGCCTATTTGAGGTATTGGCGAGGTGGTGAGCTTGCTTATGGGCTTGATTTACCTCCTAGCCTTTCTGAAGTTCATATTGTATTCTATGTTTCTATGCTCCAAAATATTATGAAGACAATTCGCATGTTTTGGCATTTAGCACGGTGCACTTAGATCAGAATATGGCTTATGAAGAAGTGCCAGTGGCTATTTTGGATAGGCAGGTTCGAAGGTTGAGATCAAAGGAGATCGTAACAGTAAATGTATTTAGAGAAGCAAACTGAGCGAGGAGGCTACTTGGGAGATCGAACCAGATATGGAGAGTAGATATCCACATCTTTTTACCAGCTTAGGTACGCTCTAAATCCATTAGAGAATGAATATTTGTTTAAGAGGTGAAAAATACAATGACCCGATCAGACATTTTGAGTATTAGATCTTGTTCCTTATTTAATTTTCCTCGTGTGCTCGTTTGATGTTTTATGACTTGTGGGGATGATTGTTTGGTTTGGGGAAGGCTCGGGAGTGAATTAGAACACCTAGTTCTATTTCGGAAGCCTTCAGTTGTAAGAGTTGACAAATGTTTGGCTTCTGGGTAAACAAAGTTGTAGGAGTTGACCAATATTTGAATTTTGGGTAAATGATCCCTAATTGGTAATTTAAAGGTTTCAATAGGTTTTTAGATTTTGGAATTCTACGTATGTTCAAACTGGGATTTGGATGTTCCTTGAAGGGTTCGACACCATATGTCAGAAGTTGGCAATTTGAAAAACTAAAGAGTTCATAAGTTTGTTCAAGGTTGACTTTGATATTATGGATTCCGATTGATGTTCTGAGACTTTGAATGGGTCTATATAGTTGAATTGAACTTGTATGCAAAATTTTGAAGTTATCTGAAATGTGTAAGAGGTCGTTTGGTAGAGTGCATTAGAGAAAATAATGCATGCATTAGCTTTTTGTACAAGTAATATCTTGTTTGTATACTTTTTCAACTTATGTATAACTAATACAAGCATTAGTTATACATCCTCTTTGGTATTATCCTATATATAGCTAATGCATGCAAACCATGTCATTAGTAATACCAAGACTATTAGTGCATGCACTAGCATTATGAAAGACAAAATTGTCCTTAAAGTTCCTTAAAGCTAAAGAATATATATAGCGAGAATTTTTGTAAACAACTATTTTTTAATATAAATTATGCAATGCATTTTAATTTTTAATACACCACACCCAACAATGTATAAAAATAATCTCTGCATAACTAAACTTGCTTAGTAACATATACATTACTAATCCTTATATTACTAATACACCTTATTCAGCATTATTCTTATACACCCTACGAAACGACCCTTAAGTGTGTTACAGACACTCTTCTGAAAGAATGAAGATTTACCAACTTAAGGGAATATCTATTTGATTTGAGCCTCGATTGTTTGTTCTGACATTTCTGTGGGTGTTTTTATCATTTGGACAAGTTTAAATAGAGTATTTGGACTTGTGGCAGTGGTTGAATGGAGTCATGAAGAGCTAGGTAAGTTTCCCCGCATTTGGAATAAGTTTTCAAAGACTTGAAATGCTGAAACTGTAATTTTTATACTTAACCTGGCTTTACTAAATATGTGCTCAAGATATATAAATATATAGATTTGGGTGGATATTCCATAATGAAAGTTGGAGTACTTTGATTATAGTTTTCATAAACTTAAACTGTTCATCATTAATACATCTGTACAAAAAGGTACTCCATCCGTTCCAATTTATGTGAACCTGTTTGATTGGGCACGAAGTTTAAGAAAAAATTAAGACTTTTGAAATTTGTGGTCCTAAACAAGTCCAAATCGGTCCCAGAGTATTTGTGTGGTTATAAAAGCTTCTCATTAAGGGTAGAGTTGTAAGTTTAAGTTAAATTGTTACCAAGTTTAAAAAGGGTTCATTCTTTTTGGAACGGATCAAAAAGGAAATAGGTTCACATAAACTGGAACAGAGGGAGTATTACTATTTTAGCGAAGGAGCAACAATGTAGTCATTTCTCAAAAACATTATGCACTTGTACACTTAACCCTATTTAGTACTTGGACTTCATTTGTATATTATTGGATCTAGAGAGCTTGGATTGAGGGGATTTTTATGAATTTCATTAGTGTAAGTAAATCTAACTCGAATTTATGATTATTATATGAATCTATCATTAGATCAACATGAAAATATGGATTTAAACAAGAAAAACAGGGATTTTCAACCGAGAGTGAATTTTGTGGTTTTGAGCGCCTATTTGGAATTATATTTGGAAATTAATTTTATATCTGGACTCAGAAGGTTATCGGTCATCGAGGTTTGGTTTATATTTCAAATTTTGATCATGTGGGACTGGGTTGACTTTTGTTGACTTTTTGAGAATTAATTAAAGATTGAAGCTTTATTATTTGGAATTGATTCCTATGAGTTTATTTTACCTTATTGGGTGTTATTTGGAAAGATTCGAGATAATTTCTAAAGGAAAGGTGACCTCGAAGGATCTATTTGGCTTGCATAAGGTAAATATCTTGGCTAGGCTTTGCTTGAGGGAATATACCTTAGAAAATTAAACTTATTTTATATTTGTTATATTTTAGGGGAGTTGTATTGCATGGTGGCAAGCATATATATGAGTGTCATGGACTATTCATGCACGAGTGGATCTTTAGGCTATTCTATACGTTGATTTAATATAATATGTTATTATTAACTTTGCCGAGATTAGTCTATGTATTTACTGAGTACTTTGGATTTGTTGTATTCATACTGTAATTTTGTATATTTTTTTGCAAATCTAGGTATTGGCACTAGCAGAGCTGAGGAGTAGATCATTGCATTGCTAGGAGACTCAAGGTAGTGTAGCTTGCTCATTCGCGCCTCGAAGTGACCTTCTTTTTTCCCAGTTTGAGACTGATTTTCCGCATAAATTATTATATTTATTCAGGATATTGTATTTCAACACTCGTAGAGCTCATACACTCGTCTACACCAGATTTTGGGGATCGTATAACGATTTGCGTATTGGTGTTGGTTTTAGACTTACTTATGCTATAGATCTCTATTAGAATTGCTATATTGCTTTATTTCTGTTGTTTATTTGCTTGTTGTGTTATTGGTTTGCCTAGATAGTATATTAGGTTCCATCACGACCATTGGTGGAATTTTGGCTCATGAAACCTCTATGCCTATCCCTCTCCCTTGCTGCTTGAAGGGCACTAGAAAGTTGTGTGATGTTCTTCTTCATAGCCGAAATTGCCTCCCGGTCAAGTGCCTCACCTTGTGCGGAAGCCCCAATATCTTGAAATCCACACATGTATCGGTGAAATGCTTTATGAGGAAGTTCGTATTCTATTCCTTTTTTTGTACCACCAACAACATCCAATCAAATTCATTATAGTGTGTTCATCCGAAGGTTTGGTTGGCTCGCCCGAATTAAAGTTTATTGACTGCGCTGGAACTCCTCCGAGCTGCTTTTATAACGACCCTAAATTTAACGTTAAAAATTTATATTTAGTATTAATATTATAAAAATAAATTATATCTCTTCGAAGAATTTGGAAGCTTACATATATAGGTTCTGCATGGTCCTCAACCCACTTATCCGGCTTCGAGATATTCTTCTTCTTCTTTGGAATGTGGGTCTCCCTGAATAGCTCATCATCACTCATTTTCCTCCCATACTATTTTTCCTACAAAAGGAATAAAATATGTTAATAATTAAAATTGAATATAATAAGTAAAAAAAAATTATAAGGCTTTAAGAAATTCTTAGACACGTCCTAATTGTCTTCATGCCACCCCCACGGTGCAAGGAGCCACCCTTCTCAGATGCTCAGGCTTTATTTCCTTGTTCACTCTTCTTCAAAAAATCCTTAGTTTCCTAATACCTTAGTAGATCCTTCCACAAATTCATGATACACGAATCATTCCTCCTATTTTTTCTCCGAGCAACCGAAAAAAGGTCAAACAATCGCCAGGTTATGGCAGGCATCCCAAGCATATCTAGAATGTATCAAACATTTACTGTTAGATGTACACATAATTAATATTATGCTTAGAGCTACTAAAACTACAATTGTACCTTAAACTCAATGAAAATTTTGTTGCTTGAGCTCGTAGGAAAATCACCCCACATCGGATAACGGTAATTATACAGCCCGCCAATGGCATTGGTGATTATCTTTGTACTCTCTTTGCCTGTTATGAATGCACAATATAGGAATAAAATATATGAAAATGTTGGTTCACTAATTTGAAACTTTGAAAAACAATACATAGCAGATAAATCATACCCATTCCCCTCAACCCTGTCTACAATCCTATGATAACCATCATACTACATTTCCTTTAGATCATCCTTTGCTTGTGTAGCCTGTGTAAATTAAGCATGTGCAGATGGGGTACCGTTGTCTCAGAGTTACTATTGCGAAGCAGAAGCCCTAAAATGCTAGGACATGGTGTGGCTGATGAAGATGGCTACGATCTAGATGCCTATGATGCAAGTAGGATAGATGACGGACGCATTGAGAGATGGCTAGTTGATAGATGACCCGTTGTAGGAATGAAAGGATATGCATGATTATCTTGGACTATGGTAAGAATACTACCACGTGATCTGATAGTAGTTATCGCTAGGACAAGAGAGTATGGAGGAAAAGATGTCTGCATTGAAGAATTCATCTATGCAATAGAAGAATGCATATGTGGAGTGGAAGCAAAGGAGGGATTAGTACCATCCGCTGAATCTACTTGTGCCCTACCTTTCATACAACTCCCTCTATCCCTTCTACCCGAGAGTTACCATGATCATTATTAACTCGACCCTTACATGCCATCTGAGTAAAAATATATGTTAGCATAGAAATATAAATCAATATAAGACATTAGTACTTGAAAAAACCAACATGATATCCTCCTCGGCATATTATTCCTCATCCGTCAATTCTTCATTTTTGCTTGTTTTATTCATCGGCAGATTCTTGTTCTTCGTCTTTTATGAATCTTATTTCCTGCATATCAACTTCTTTATGCTCCAAGTCATTGTTTAACTGATCGTCACCAATTGGTGAGCACTTGATTTTTTATTTTGGTATGCAACATTTAATATATTCTCGACTTCCACCCTACCTACAAGCTTAGTTTTAATTACCATCCACTAATCAAAATTATTCCTCTATATGGATAAGGAGAATATACAGTTGCCTAATATTTTGTGCAATTATATAAGGATCATAGAGGTTATACTGCCTCGTGTGATTATATGTTTGTACATCATTTTGATGTTAGGTCACACCACTTGCATAAAAAAAGTACCACCTTCTTATATGGCCAACCTAAATATTCTAATTCTTAAAATTTCTTGAAGTACACCCTAATAATCAATATCCCCATCATGATTGTCATTACTACCTTTAACCCATACCCAATTATTGTTGCTTTTTTATATTTAGAGCATTCCTCGGTATAAAATTTATAATCATTCACTATGTATTTAGATATTGTTGTGACCCTCATTTCATGTCTCCAAGATATATCTCTCAAGAATTGAGTGACACCATTATTTTCATTAAAAACCTACATATAGGGTTGAGAAAATTATTAGTTGCATCATATGTATATTATGAATCATTTGAAAATATATTATGATTTCACATTTACACAATCTTTAAACCTCACATCAAATCTCAAATATTTAGATCATGGCCAACCTAACTCACAAATTAACTATACAACAAATTGAAAAAATAAATTAGTTGAATCAAACTAATCAATGAATATTCCTTGACTGAATAATAATTGCACACATACTTGAGAAATAGACGAACTTTAGGGCAATTTAGCAACACATATATTGTAGATGACTTATGCCCCATATCATTCAGACATCTTATTGCATGATCTTCAAAACTTTGACCTGGTTGATTGAAGATAGACAATGGTAGATTTCATGGATTATTCTCATATTCGATACTATATTGATTGGGGCTATTTTTAGCACATTGTTGTCACGGTCAAGATTTCTCACCCTGGGGAGTCGTGATGGAGCCTACTCGTGAAAGCTAGGCATGCCAACTACTATGATTTTAACAAATTAGGAATCGACCCAAACAGATATAAATAGTAACTAAAACTGAGAAAATACAAAGTGCGGAAGTGATATAACAAAATTAATATTCAAATACACGTCTACCCAAGAATCTGGTGTCACAATTTTACGAACATCTACGAATGTCTACAAACACTAGTCTACAAAGAAAAGTACAATTGTTCTCGAAATGAAAAGAGACAGTATATCAAAAACATAAGGAAGGGGACCTGGAGTCTGCGAGCGCCGGCAGATCCACCTCGGGTCTCCTATGGACTGAAGGCAACAACCAACGATCTACTTATAAGGTCCAGCACCAAAATCTACACCGAAAGTGCAGAGTGCAGTATTAGTACAACCGATCCTATGTACTGGTAAGTGTCGATCCTAACCTAGGCGAAGTAGTGACGAGGCTAGGACACGATAACAATATAAAACCGTGCAGTTAAATCATATACAAGCGAATAATAAAAAAGAAATAACAGATAAAAATGGAAAGGGAAGCATGCTGCGGGGAATATCAAATACTTAACAGAAATTTAATAGAGAAGCATAAAAAACACCATAATTATATTAACAGGAATAAGGAAAACAGTAACACGTACACGACATCACCCTTTGTGCTTTTACTCTCATAATCATGGCACAACATCACCCTTCGTGCATTAACTCTCACAATATTGGCACGACATCGCCCTTCATGTTTTAACTCTCATAATCATGGCACGACATCACCCTTCGTGCATTAACACTCACAATATCAGCACGACATCACCCTTCGTGCTTTAACACTCACAATATCATGCACGTCATGAACATTCATGCTTTACACTCCTCCTCACCCAAATAATAGAAACAACACATCCCGACAAGGTAATTAACAATATAAACAATAACATCCCGGCAAGGGTATCAACAATATAAACAATAACATCCCGGCAAGGGAATTAGCTATAACCAATCTCTTCTCAACAGTTATTCCACAAAAATAAATCTCAACTTGAGCCAAAACTCAATAAAGGTCAATTACTAAGAAACTTTCATAAGTCTTATTCAACATTGATAATCATCAATTTAAGCATGGACGGTACATATTTGAGTCACAACAATCATTGTATAAGACTCACGAGGATTCTTGACACCAATGTATAGATACTCGTCACCACACCTATACGTCATACTCAACACTATCACATAGAAAATAAGACCGCAACTCCTATTTCCTCAAGCTAAGGTTAGACCAAACACTTACCTCAATTCCACGGACAAAAACCAAGCCTCAATCATCACTTTACCTCTCGGTTCCACTTCCAATCCGCTTGTAAATTCTAAATAAACCAATTCTAATGCATCAAAATAGATTTCCCAGTGTTTTTCCCAAAAAGTCAAAAACTGATCCCGGGCCCGCTTGGTCAAAATCCGAGGTTCGAAATAAAACCCGATCACCCATTTACCTACGAACTCAAATATGCAATTAGTTTTGAAATCGGACCTCAATTTGAGGTCCAAATCCATAAAATTCAAAAATCCTAACTTCTACCCAATAACACCCAATTTCGCATGTTAAACCCCTAGGTTTTTAAGTGAAATTATGTAAAAAGATGAATTAGATTGAAGAAGATGAGTTGGAAATCACTTACTTATAATTGGGGGAAGTTTGAGCCTTTGAAAAATCGCCTAAAGATGATATGATGAAAAATCCCGTATGAAATTTCACTTAACATGTGATGTTATAGCAATCGCGATTAGGGGTTTGCAATTGCGAACCCTTTGCTATTCTTCTACCTTCGCATTATCGATGATAATGTCGCATTTGAGAAAGAGGGCCCTTTGCAATTTTCGGCCAGCGTTCGCATTTGCGATGAGGGCCTGCCTAGGCCTAGTTCGCATTTGCGACATATTGGTCGCATTTCCCAGGCCTGTTTACCTCGCCATTGCGAATCCTGATCTCGCAATTGCGAGATCAGAGGCCTGTGCAAAAATACAAGATTCACAACTGAGTTTCTTAAGTCCAAATCACCCGGTGGCCTATCAAAAACTCACTCGAGCCCTTAGGGCTCCAAAACATTCATGCAAGTCTAAAAACATCATGCGGACTTACTCGTGCAATCAAATCATCAAAATAACATAAAAAATTACGAATTTAACCGCAAATTCATAAAATTCATAAGACAATTCAAATTTTCCAATTTCTCAACCTAGGGTCCGATTTATATCAGTTCAACTCTGATTCTTACCAAATTTTACGGTAAGGATTAAATATAATTTTAAACTTGCACCGGGCTCCGGAACCAAAATACGTGCCTGATACCATCAAGAACACACACCAATATATTTCCAAAAGTCTTTATATTTTCTAGCAAATAATTTTCTTTAAAAATTCTTTACTCGGGCTAGGGATCTCAGAATTTGATTCCGGGCATATGCCCAGTTCCCATATTTTACTACGGACCCTATGAGTCCGGATCCGTTTATCAAAAATATTGACTAAAGTCAATTTTAATCAATGTTAAAGGTTACATTTAATATTCCTCTTAAAGTTCACATAAAATCTTTCCGAAAATGTGCCTGGACTGCGTACGTAGATCGAGGTGAGACAAAAGGAGGTTTTTAAGGCCTTGGAACATATATTTGACTTCTAAAACAAGAGACAACCTTTTAGGTCATCACATTCTCCACCTCTAAAATAATTATTCGTCCTCGAACGAACATAGAAAAGTATCTGAGTTGGGGAAAAGATGGGGATATCAGCTCCGCATATCGGACTTGGACTCCTAGGTCGCTGCCTCAACAGGCTAATCGCTCCACTGCACACAAACTGAAGGGAAATTCTTCAGTCTCAATTGACAAACCTGCCAGTCTAAAATAGCTACCGGCTTCTCCTCGAAGTTGAAGTCCTTGTCCAACTGGACAGTGCGAAAGTCTAACACATGGGATGGATCGTTGTGATACTTCCGATGCATGGACACATGAAACACAGGATGCACAACTGATAAACTCGATGGCAATGCAAGTATGTAAGGCACCTCTTCCACTCGATCAAGAATCTCAAAGGGACCAATGAACCTAGGTCTTAGCTTTCCCTTCTTTCCAAATCACATCACACCCTTCATGGGCGACAACCGAAGCAATACTCGTTCTCTGACCATGAATGCCACATCAAGAACCTTACGATCGGAATAACTCTTTTTCCTGGAAAGAGTTGTACGAAGCCTATCATGAATGCTCTTAACCTTGTCCAAGGCATCTAGTACCAAATCCATACCCAACAACCAAACCTCCCCCGGCTCAAACCACCCATTTGGTGATGGACACCGTCTACCATATAATGCCTCATATGGAGCCATCTGGATGCTCGATTGGTATATGTTATTGTAGGCAAACTCTACTAATGGTAAGAATTGATCCCATGAACATCCAAAGCCAATAACACATGCTCGGAGCATATCTTCCAAAATCAAAATAGTACGCTCGGACTGTCCATCCGTCTGAGGATGAAATGTTGTGCTCAACTCGACCTGGGTACCTAACTCATGCTAAAATGCCCTACAGAAATGCAAAGTAAATTGTGTACCCCGGTCAGAAATAATAAACATAGGCACACCATTGATAAGTTTGTATTTTACCAACTTATCTCTTCTTAATACTTAGGCTTTTGCATGATTTTGATGAGAAATTAAGGTATTTTCTGAGGTTTATTGGTATATTTCTGGTAACATATGATTTGGAGAAGATATAGAAGAAAACAAGTCGAAACGTGCAAAAAAAAGGAAAAATGGACCACTACCAGCGATTACCCAATGCGGTCGCAAGAAACTGTACGCAATTGCATAAGTCAACGATAGCAAAGCTACGCGAACATGTGTGAATAAGTGTGAACACGAAGAAGAAAGACTGGTCAGCGACTGGTAAACTGAGCTATACGAATGCGTGACACTGTATGCAATCGCGTAGTTTGGAGAAATCATTCATCGCGAACGCAAGGGAACATACGTGAACGATAGTGTATTTTTTGGGTAGTGTTTGGCAAAAATGAAATTTTACATTTTTAATCCCCTAACCTTTTAATAAACGAGCTAGCAAATCTTTGGGAAGATCTTTTGGCTTGTTTTCAGTTCCAAACGCTAGAGAGAACAAGTTTTGGAAGCTAAGGTTTGCACACACACTTTGGTCTTGAAGATTTAAAGCTTTTGGTTGAGAATTTCTTGCACATTTATGTGTATTTATTCATTTTCTTGCTTTGCATTGTATATCTAAGTGTGTAGTATTTGATCCAACACTTCAACCTTGTTTATGGGAATATTCATATTTAAGGTGTGGATTAAATACCTTATTGTGCTTACTTATCGAATGATTTTTATCCTTTTATGAAGTGAGTTATTGTTACTTTAATAAGTCTTGTTCTTTAATATTTTCAAAGGGATTAGCTAACCCTATGACTCTCCCATTAACTCCGAATTAATTTTGGGAAAGATTATTTGGGGTTGGGAAAGATTAATTAATAAGAACTTGAGGCGTTAACCCTCATTTTATAGATTCTACCTACAGATAGGATTGAACTACTTGTAGCCATATCCGGGTATGCCATCTCTTAATTTTTCTATGGATAATTCAATTAGGAAGTCTTGTTAGTCTTTGGAAGAACCTAATATAGAATTATTACCCGTGGCTAATTAACATAAACTCGCTCATATTTGTAAAATCATGAAATACACTGTATCGTTACATGAGTGTAATTCCCGATACAACCATACTTGTAGCCATTGATCATTTTACTTGCTTTCTAGGTTAGTTTACATTTCCTCATTTAGGTATAAATATTTTCTATAACCAATTCTAAGTGTTTGGCATTGCACAACGAGTGATAATTTTCTTACATTCCTAATTGCCTACATATTGTTCTCTGTGGAATTCGACCCCGACTCATAGTTGGGTAAATTATATGGCATGCGACCGTATCCATTTACTTTTTAGTAGTAGATTTGGACGTCATCAAAATCGGTGCCGTTGCCCGGGAACAATTTGGGGTAATTTAGGTTGTTTGAGAAAATAAGCATAAGTTCTTTGGTCCAAACATATAAATATTTGTGTAATTAATTTTTCTTATCTTGGTCGATTTTTCTTGTTTGTTTCTTATTTATTTTCTTATTTTTGAAAAATGTCATCATTTAATGAAAATTGGTCGGATGGTAGCTGTTCATACTTTGATGACCCTTATCCTTATTGGGGAGGACCACACTCGTGGCAAAATTTTTTAAATTCTCCCGGGGGAGGATTGTGTGCACAGTATCACACCCATAAGTGAAGTATTTGTGAGAAGTGTGGTTGTCAAAATGGTCATTGGGATGATTGTGGTTATTTGTCCTTCCCTTCCCCAAGACCCCGCTACGATGATTCTACTTTTTGTGATGAAAATGATAGGGCTATGGAAGTGTAAGAAGTTGAGAATGGTCAAAATGGAGAGTTCAAGCTCATGTTAGAATGCCTAATTGAAGGAGGAAACAAAGAACAAAGTGCCTTGGAGAAGCTTTTGGAAAATAGTCTCCAAAATGACCTGGCACTTGAAAGATTGCACTTAGAATTGGGAGAAATGCTTGAAGCTTTAGAGGTCCAAAAAGCCTCGGAAGTTAATGATAGCCAAGAATTTTCCTTCGATGTGGAAGCCTAAAATCCTTCCTTGGCGCATGACCAAAACCAAGAAGAACTCTGAAATGCTCAAAATGAGGAGATGATGCTCATGTTGGAGACCATTCTTGCAAATGAGGAGAAGCACAACCTTGCACTCGAGGACTTGAAACAAAGCTTGACTCACAATGATAAACATATCCGCACTTTGGAAGACTAAATGAAAATACTGGTTGAGGCTCACTATGCCCACCAACTTGAGAGTGTGGGAGGAAGTCAAGAAAAGTCCGATTTCGAGAAAGAAAGTGAGCTCTACTTTGAGGAATCAAGAATTGAACATCCATCAACCGACTCCATGAGTGTTAATGATGCTAAGAAAAATATGGAATTAGAGTCAACCCGTGTAAATGGGAATTTGGTTGAGATTGAATCTAGTCCGGGGGAAAAAAAGATGCATAAATCCGGGAAGAATTGCAATTTGGAGGATTGATGTTGCATTCAAATCATTTTTCAACATTGAAATTGTGTGGTGGTATGGGAATTGAACTACACGAGTCAATGAGGGATTGCGAGGAGGAAATACAAAAACCATACATCTTACAATTTGAGGAAACGAGAAGGCAAAATGACATTCCTCATATGCAAGCCAAGAAATGCAAAATGAAGAAATTGAGGTTTGGCTTGATCATCAGCTTACCACCCCCACTGCTCGTTGTCGCAATCTTGATTCCAAGTTGGGTGCCCAATTCATATCATCCAAGTGGCGAGAAAAGTGGTAAAGTTGAGTTACATCGTGCCACGACATTAAATGTGGTGCTTGGTGAGAGGCAACCCATCATTTTTCAAAAATTTTAGTCATTTTTAAAATTTTATTTTTTAGAATAGCTTGTTATATTGTTTCTTAACAAATTTGCCACGTTTCAAAATTTTTAGAGATGATTTGATTAGGTCGGGGTGACCGGGCAGCCAAACAAATGTAGCTGGTGCAAAATTGCAGAACAGAACACTTCCCCACTATGCGATCGCAGAAAGAACTAAGCTTTCGCAGAACAGTAACACTATGTGATCATAGATTTTGTCACGCGATCGCGGAATTCTTGGAGGGGCTGCTCTATGTGATAGATTCTTTACGCACACGATTGCGTAGGTGTAGGTAAGTAAAATAAACTCAAACACTGGAAACAAATCATTGCCTACTCTTCTGCCCAAAACGAACTTTCTCACCCCCTGGCGCTCAAAAATCATCTCAATGGTTTTATCTCTTCAATTCCATCTCAATAATCAAGTATAATCTCAGAGGTACTTTGAGTATAAGGTGTCCTCGCAAAATGTTGAAATTGCACAAGATCCTATTCCCCAAGTTGTGGAAGAAGAATATTTTGATCATGCCAGATTCATAGCTGCTGAATGTGAAAGAAATTATGACAAACTCATGTCAAAGAGCATTGTCAAAGAAAAGGGAATCCATTTGGAAAACGATGAGGTTAAGATGCCAGATTTTTTTCGAAGATTGACTGACAGGTGATGGATATGCTTTGCTCATGAACCAATTAAAGTGAACTCCATAGTAGTTCGTGAATTTTATTCCAATGCCTTGAAGACTGATTTCCAAGGGGAAATATTCACATTTGTTAAGGGCAAGCGGGCCAACTTTGGTCTTGAAGTAATAAATGCACACTACATGCTTCCCAATGCTGACAATAAGGTATACATTCCCAGAGCAAGAGAGAGAGGAAGCCAATGGTTGGTGGAGAAGCTTCATGATAGGATAACACCAAATTGGGAAAGATTGCAGAAAGGGGCAGATTCTTATGATTTCACTATTGAAGCCAAGACTTGGCTGTCCATTATTTGTGCCAGAATCATGCTGGCTAAAAATGAGACTGAGGTGACTCCTGAGAAGGCAATAATGATTGCTGCTATTATGGATGACTTGCCATTGAACGTGGGCCAACACATAGTGAGTGAAATTGAGGAAGCATGCAACAGGAGGTCTAAGAGTCCATTCTTTCCCTCATTGATCACTCAATTGTGCTATGATGCTGAGGTGCCAAAGGACCTGCATGATTCTCAGAAAGACTCAGGCACGACTTTCTATCCATTGCTTAGAAATGGGCCAGGTGGTGAGAAGAAGAAGAGAAGAATTGATATGTTATTTCCTTCATTTGGGTAGTTTGCAGAGACTGCTGAGGGATCCGGTAGATCCTCCAAAGCTACAACGAGACCACATGACCCCGTGGCTCCACTTCCTTATGAGTCCCCCACTATACGCCACATTTCCCATCAAATCTATGGCGTAGATGCTCGCATTCGGCAGCTCGTCACTGGTTTTCCCTATGGTCCATCTGGGGAGAACACTTCGACTGGGACTGGTAAGAAGCCACCAACTTTGGATAATGTAGTTCAGGATAAAAAAGCAATCAAAACCAGGTTAGAAGACATGAGCCAGAGACAAGGAAAAGTTGAAAGGCGACAAATGAAGTTTAAGGAGCATGAGAAGAAGAAAAGCAAGTTTCTGTCAAGGATGATGCACAAGCTGAGTTCATGTTGTGGCTCACATGATTTTGAAGACGATGATGATGAGGATTTGGAGCTCAAATTTCCCACTGCCTCCAGCTCCGAGTGATGCAGTTTCAGGGAGTACCTCCTTCATTTTATCTTGTTTTGATTAATTGCATTAGGGACAATGCAACACTTTAGGTTGGGGTGGCTCATATTTGATGGATATTGATAGAGCATTATGTGGAGCATGATCATTTTTTTGTGCACTTATGTGGATTGGTTGACATTGTTAGTCTATTAGTAATGTTTTATAGAATTAGCATTTTCCTGTTGGCTTTTATTTTTCTTGTTTTTATTGGTGTTTATTTTGGTTTCAATTTTTTTATATATAGTAGTATTATTGAAACTCCTTGGTTTTTCTTTCTACTGCGGTTCTTTTCCAAGGAATTTATTTGTGTTGAACCGGGTGACTTTTTCCTATGATGGATGGCCTGACAACTTTCTTAAGGGGTTAGTCTTGGATAGGTAAATATTTTTTTTATTTTGTTTAGTAGCTAGTAGTGAATAAATTGGTTATTGTGTGTTAATCTTTTGACCATAAACCAACATGTGACTTCATTGATACCAACATAATTTAAACTTTGGCATATGAAGTTTTGAGCTTTAACATTGAAAATGATTGAAGTGAAAATTCGTTTTGTGACTTTTAGGTTCCTTTTTTTGGCTCTTTGATTCATTAAATAGTCTTTTAGGCTATATATGATTTTCTTTGAGTTCATTGGTTTTAATTGGATTTTGGATTTATATGTCCCTCGAGTTTGCATGTGCCATGTGTGGTGAGATTTGATGTAAATTCTTTCGCATCATTTGTAGTATAGAACTTGCCCAAAATGTGCTTCAAAGAGATATCTTAAACTAATTTGTTTTGAAAATGATATTAGGCCTTCGTCGGACCGTCATTGTGCCTTAAATTTCCTACCCTTGCATATTTTCCCTAGTCAAACCCTTTTGAGCCTTTAAACTTTTTCTTTGGCAACCATGTTACAAGCTTTAACCCTTGGTTATTTATTGATCTAGATTTTGGCACCCTACCTCCCTAAGTACTTTGAAAGTGTAAACACGGGCTAAAAGCCTATGTTTGAGGGTAAAGGTTGGAAAAGTTGTGATGTGGAAGTTTCTTAAAAGGTGAAAGGTAAATAAAAAAATGGAACCTTCCTTGATTTTGAAATAAAAACAACAACAAAAAAACAAAAAAAAAGGTAGAAGGAAGGAGAAATTATGAATACAGGGAAGATTAGGTGTGGAGTGAAAAGTGAAAAAAGGAGGAAAAATATTTTTGAAGGAAGTGTGCTTTAAGTGTTACAAAGTGTAGTGCTTAGGGAGGTTTTGAGTCACTCTTATCCAAATTGTGCCCTACATTTACCAAAATCCTACGTTACAATCCTTTAAGTCCTACTTGATTTTGAACCAAGTGTGTCTACAATAGTGGAGAAGACATGAAGGGCAAGCCTATGGCACTACTTTTGTGCATTTGAACATCTTTGAGAGAGTGAGAGTTAATTCTTTCCATTTGATATCCCATGTGTATTTAAATTGCAATTTATAAGTTGGGATTCTTTCTTAAGTGTGTGGGCGCATGAAAATTTTTAGTTGTGAACTTAATCCAATCTCCAATTGGGAGGAATGAACAAAAGAGAATTGTTTGTAATAATGAGGTAAATTTTGAAGCTTTATTGTCATGACTTGATTGCCACTTTGATTAATGTAGTGGTTGAGAACTTGAATTGAAAGAAAATTTGTGAGAAGTTGGTGATTCATATGCTTTGGATTAATTGTTGGTACCAACCAAAGTCATTAGTTTCTATTTAATTTGTACCTTTTTTACTTGAAATGATGCTTGGTATGGCATTGAGCTTAATTGATAATTTTATTGAAGGATGATCTTAGTTTTTGACTTGCTTGAGGACAAGTAATAGTTTAAGTTTGGGGGTTTGATAAGTTTGTATTTTACACACTTATCTCTTCTTAATACTCAGGCTTTTGTATAATTTTGATGAGAAATTAAGATATTTCTGAAGTTTATTGGCACATTTTAGGTAGCACATGATTTGGAGAAGATATAGAAGAAAACAAGACAAAATATGCCGAAAAAGGAAAAATGGACCATTGCCAGCGATTACCCTATGCGATCGCAAGAAACTATACGCGATCGCATAAGTCAACGATAGTAAAGCTACGCGGATACGTGTGAATAAGTGCGAACGCGAAGAAGAAAGCCTGGTCAGTAGCTGGTCAACTGAGCTATGCGAACACGTGACACTGTACGCGATTGCATATCTTGGAGAAATCATTCATCGCGAACGCAGTGGAAGATACGTGAACGCATAGTGTATTTTCTGGGCAGTTCTGGGAAAAAATGGAATTTTACGTATTTAATCCCCAAACCTTTTAATACAAGAGCTAGAAAATCTTTAGGAAGATCTTTTGGCTTATTTTCAGTTCCCAAACACTTGAGAGAACAAGTTTTGGAAGCTAGGGTTTGCACACACACTTTGGTCCTAAAAATTTGAAGCTTTTGATTGAGAATTTCTTGCCCATTTATGTTTATTTCTTTATTTCCTTGCTTTGTATTGTATAAAGAAGTGTGTAGTATTTTATCCAACACTTAAATTTTGTTTTATGGGAATATTCATATTTAACGTGTGGATTAAATACCGTGTTGTGCTTACTTATTGAATGATTTTTATCCTTTTATGTAGTGAGTTATTGTTACTTTAATTCTTCTTGTTCTTTAATTTTTCCAAAAGGATTAGCTAATACTAGGACTCACCCATTAGCTCCGAATTAATTTTGAGAATGATTATTTGGGGTTGTGAAAAATTAATTAACAAGAACTTGAGGTGTTAACAGTCATTTTATAGATTCTACCTAGGGAGTGGATTGAACTACTTGTAGCCATATCCAGGTGTGCTTAATCTCTTAATTGTTTTAGGGATAAATCAATTAGGAAGTCTTGTTAGTCTTTAGAAGAAGCTAATATAAAATTATTACCCGTGGCTAATTAACATTAATTCGCTCAAATTTGTAAAATCATGAAATACATTGGATCGTTACTTGAGTGTAATTCCCGATGCAACCATACTTGTAGTCATTGATCATTTTACTTGCTTTCTAGGTTAGTTTACATTTCCGCATTTGGGTATAAATATTTTCTAAAACCAGTTATAAGTTTTTGGTATTGCATAACAAGTGATAAATTTCTTACATTCCTAATCGCCTACATATTGTTCTCTGTGGGATTCGAACCCGACTCATAGCTGGGTAAATTATTTTGCATGCAACCGTGTCCATTTAAATTTTAGTAGTGGATTTTGACATCATCAACCAAGAAGACGAACAATCTCCCGGATATAGATCCCATCTAACCTCTCTGAAGAATAGGAGACTACCATTGGAATGAAATGCGATGACTTGGTCAGCCTATCAACAGTAACCTATACCGCATCGAACTTCCTCTGAGTCTGTGGGAGTCCAACAATGAAGTTCATAGTGATACGCTCCCACTTCCACTCAGGAATCTCAATCTCTTAAAGTAAACCACCAGGTCTTTGATGCTCGTACTTTACCTGCTGACAATTCAAACACCGAGCTACATAGGCAACAATATCCTTCTTCATCCTCCTCCACCAATAATGCTGCCGCAAGTCCTGATACATCTTAGCAGCGTCCGGATGAATAGAATGTCAGGAACTATTGGCTTCCTCTATAATCAACTCTCGAAGTCCATCCATATCACACAAACCCGACCCTGCATTCTTAAAACTCCATCATCTTCAACTGTAACATGCTTGGCACCATCGTGCCTCACTGTGTCTCTAAGGATAAGAAAATGAGGGTCATCATACTGCCGATCTCTGATACGCTCAAATAATCAAGACCGAGCGACTGTGCAAGCTAAAATACAGCCAGGCTCAGAGACATCCAACCTCACAAATTGATTGGCTAAAGCTTGAACATCCAAAGCAAGTGGTCTTTCACCGACTGGAATATACGCAAGACTGCCCACACTGGCTGACTTTCTACGTAGAGCATCAGCCACCATATTGGCCTTCCTCAGATGATATAAGATGGTGATATAATAGTCTTTCAATAGCTCCAACCACCTTCTCTACCTCAAATTTAGCTTCTTCTGCTTGAACAAATACTGTAGACTCTTGTGATCTCTGAACACCTCACATGACATGCCATATAAATAATACCTCCAAATCTTTAGCGCATGAAAAATGGCTGCTATCTTCCAAATCATGAACTGGATAATTCTTCTCGTGAATCTTCAAATATCGGGAAGCATATGCAATAACCTTTCCATGCTGCATCAACATTGTACCAAGTCCAATACGAGATGCATTATAATATATGGTATATGGCCCTGAACTGTCGGCAAAACCAATACTGGCACTGTAGTCAAAGTTGTCTTGCTTGCCTCACACTCGCTTACCCCCTGAACTGGGCACCCTTCTGGGTCAACCTGGTCATTAGGGCTGCTGTAGATGAAAACCCCTCCACAAATCAACGGTAATAACCTGCCAAACCCAAGAAACTCTAGATCTCTATAGTTGATGTGGGTCGAGGCCAGTCCTTGACTGCCTCTATCTTCTTCGGATCCACCTGAATACCCTATGGTGATAGGATATGGTTCAAGAATGAAATTGAACTTTGGCAAAACTCGCACTTTGAAAACTTAGCATACAACTGACTGTCTCTCAGAGTCTGAAGAACGACTCAAAGATGCTTCTCATGTTTTAATCAACTACGCGAGTAGATCAAATATAGTCGATGAAGACAATCATGAAGGAATACAGATACGTCCCGAACACTCGATTCATCAGATCCATGATTGCTGCTAGGGCATTTGTCAACCCAAATGATATCATATGAAACTTGTAATGCCCATATCGAGTGCAGAAAGCTGTCTTAGGGACATCGGATTCCCTAATCCTCAACTGATAGTAACCAGATCTCAAATTAATATTCAAAAACATTTTGGCACCCTGAAGCTGGTCAAACAAATCATTAATCCTTGGTAATGGATACTTGTTCTTGATGCTGACCTTGTTAAACTGCCGATAATCAATACACATTCTCATCGATTCATCCTTCTTCTTAACAAACAATACCAGCGTGCCCTAGGTCTAGACACTAGGTCTAATAAAGCCCTTATTGAGTATGTCCTACAATTGTTCTTTCAAATCCTTCAAATCAATGCAAAAGTTGATACCCTTGTTGAGTGGCATCCTCGGCAAGTTTGCAGGAAATAGCTTTGGAAAATCACGAACAACTAGCGCAAAATCCATAGAAGGAACCTCAGCACTAGAATCACGCACATATGCCAAGTAAGCCAAACACCCTTTCATGACCATACGCCAAGCCTTCATATAAGAAACGAACCTTATGGTATAATGACCAGGAGTCCCTCTCCACTATAATTGAGGTAACCTCGGCAAAGCTAAGGTCACGGTCTTGGCGTGACAGTCCAATATGGCATGATAAGGTGACAACCAATCCATCCCCAATATGCCATCAAAATCAACCATATCCTGAAGTAAGAGAACTACACGGGTCTCAAGACCTTGAATAATAAACATGCACGAGCGATAGAAATGATCTACAACAATAGAATCACCCACCGGTGTAGAAACATATACAGGAAAACTCAAAGAATTGTGAGGCACAGACCCTGGATCAACCAAAACTGATGCATCTCCACTGCAAACTAAAACCGTACCTGTGATAACGACATCGGATGCCTCAGCCTCAGGCCTGGCTGGGAAAGCATAACGTCGGGGCTGGGCCCTACCACTCTGAACTCCATCCCTTGAATGGTCTCCTGCTTGCTGGCCTCCATCCCTGACCTCCACCTCTAACATCTCTACCCCTACCTCTAGCTGCATGACCCCTACCTCTAGCTGGATAGGCACTCGGTGGAACACCTGGTGCCTGAAACATAGCACGAGAACCCGGATACTGAGAACCGCTCGAGGCTTGAGGGCAAAATCTAGCAATGTACCTCGGATCACCACAAGTATAACAAGTCCTCGACTGTTGGGACTGCTGACCCTGAAACTGACCATGACGGCCTGAGTGACCACCCTGAAAACTCTAGAGCAAAGGTCCACTGATAGGAGCTGGTGATGCACTGTAAGGTAGCTGATCTGAATACTACATATGAGAACCATAGCCACCTGGAGCACCATGAGAAGTCTCAAGTGCTAAATGAAATGGCCTGGGAGGATGGCCTCTACCAAAATAATCCCTGCCTCCAGACGAGGCACCACCGAACCTGCCAGAATTACGAGGACTCTTCTCAGACCCATGACCACTCCCTTGAGCTAAAACCATCTCAACTCTCATGGCCACATTCACCGCACCTTGAAAAGAAATCTCGCTCCCTATTTCCTTGGCCATCTACAATCGAATAGGCTAAGCGAATCCCTTAGTGAACCTCATCACTCTCTCTTTCTCTCGCTCTCTCTCGGTGGGAAGTATAAGAAGAGCATGACGGGCCAAGTCGATAAATATGGTCTCGTATTGAGTGACGGTCATAGAACCCTACTGGAGACGCTAAAACTACCTTCGGTAGTCCTTTCTCTAAGTGATACAAAGAAACTTTTCCAGAAATAGCCGAGAGAACTGATCCCAAGTCAAAGTCGGTGACCCAGCTGGTCTAGCCAAACAATAATCCCTCCAACAAGTCTTGGCAGAACCTGATAGATGAAAAGCAGCAAAGTCGTCCCTGTTGGTCTCCACTATCCCCATGTTCCGTAGAACCTCATGACAGCTATCCAAATAGTCCTAGGGGTCCTCTGAAGATGTACCACCATAAGTAGTAGGGAATAGCTTGGTGAACCTGTCCATTCTCCACAAGGCATTAGCAGACATAGCTGCTCCATCACCGGTCTGTGCCACAACACCCAGCTGAACTACCCCAACTGGCTGAGCTACTAGAGTCTGAAACTGGGAAGCCATCTGCTCTAGAGTGCGAGTAGCAGGAGTCAGGGATCATCCTCCATCCTGATAGACGGCTGGTGCTACAGGGAATATGCCTGCTTGAATGACACTTTCCATAAGGCCCACTAGACAGACCAGAGCATCCAAGAGTACAGGGGGGGCAATGAACCCCTCCAGGACCTGAGCTGGCCCCGCTAGAACTGCTTGGGTCGGAACCTCCTCCTCAAACTCTACCTGAGGCTCCGCTGCTGGTGCTACTGCTCAATCTCTGGGCTAAGCCCTACCTCTGCCTCGACCTCTAGCACGGCCTCATCTTCTACCCCTCGTAGGAGCTACTACGAGGGCTCAGGCTGCTGGTCAGCTGATGAAGCGGTACGTGTCCTCACCATCTGCGAAAGAACAAATTGGAACTTCAATTAGCATTGCGAAATCAAGTCGCACGACATCCAAGAATAGATCTGGTGTGTTTCCTAAACTCTGTAACCTCTATGGGATAAGCACAAATGTCTCCGTATCAATCCCTCAGACTCTACCTATCTTGTTCGTGAATTGTGAGAAAGAGGGCCCTTCACAATTTCCGACCGAAGTTTGCATTTGAAATGAGGGCTTTCCTAGCTTTGGTTTGCATTTGCAATATATTGGTCGAATTTTCAAGGCACGTTCCCTTCGCAATTGTGTAGCCTGATTTTGCAATTCCTAGATCAGAGGCCCGTGCAAAAATACTAGATGCACAACTGAGTTTCCTAAGTCCAAATCACCCTGTGGCCTATTCAAAACTCACCCGAGCCCCCGTGGACTATCCAAAACTTACCTGATTGCTCAGGGCTCCACACCAAACATGCACGTAAGTTTAAAAATATCATACGGACTTGCCCGTCCGATCAAATGATAAAAATAACAATAACAACTATGAATTTAACCTCAAATTTATGAAATTCGTAAGATACTTCAAATTTTTCTTTTTCTCAACCTAGGGTCTGATTTATATCAATTCAACTCCGATTCTTACCAAAATTTACATATAAGGCTTAAATATTATTTTAAACATGTACCAGCTTCGGAACCGAAAAATAGGCCTGATACCATCAAGAACACACACCATTTCATTTCCAAAAGTCTTTATATTTTTCACCAAATAATTTTCCTTACAAATTCTTTTCTCGGGCTGGTACCTCAGAATTTGATTCCGGGCATACACCCAAGTCCCATATTTTACTATGGACCCTGCGGGACCGTCAATTAACAGGTTCGGATCATTTTACCAAAAATATTGATGGAAGTCAACTTTAATTAGTTTTAAAGGTATTTCTCTTAAAGTTCACATAAAATCTTTCCGGAAATGTGCTCGGATTGCGTACGCAAAATCTAGGTGAGACAAAAAGAGGATTTTAAAAGGTCTAGGAACACAGATTTGACTTCTAAAACAAGGGATAACCTTTTGGGTCATCACAGTTGCACGCGATTATCGATGTAATAAGAACCAAAATGAGTAGTTTTCTTTGCAAGATAAGCTTCACATATATATATCCCTCAACATTATACATTTGCTTAACAAACTAGTTTCATTTGCTAGTAGTCCTACATAATGCAATCGTGAGACTTAGCTCCCCGAGCGTGATGCACTGCTATAGATAAAAGAAAACCAACAGCTACAACATGTTCCAAAATGCTCCGAAACTGCCCGAGCCCCTTCAGATCACGCCGATCATCCTAAGAAGTTTGTATACCCCTTACAAACATGTCCATGGGCTTGAAAAACAAAAAACAACATTAAAACCAGGAATCAAGCATCAAACAAAAAATCTCAAATATCCTTAAGTTCAAAATCCAACTTTCGACTAGAAGTGCCAAATCAACCCTAGGTCACCCAAGAACCGATCTGAGCATACGTGTTAGACCAAAATCACCACACGAACCTACTGAAAACTTTCAACCACCAATATGAGCCCGTTAACATAAAATGTTGACCATTGTCAAATTTTTTCAACCTTAATCCTCTAGTTTGGAACTAAGCATCTCAAATTACTCCCGACCCTCTCGAAACCCAAACCATACATCCCCACAAAGTCATAAATTATCAAATAAATCTATGAGAAGTATCAAATAGGGGAGTGCAGTTCTAGAACTAAAAGTGACAAGTTAAGTCTTTACATTCTGCACCTCTTAAAGGAGCATTAGTCTTCTAACGGGTTTAGAAATGTACCTGAATTGCTGAAAAGATGTGGATATCTGATCCGCTTGTCCGGCTTGATATCCCAAGTAGCCTCCTTGCTTGGTTCCTCTCCAAAGCAGCTTCATCGAAGCGATTTCCTTTAACCTCAACTTCTAAGCTACCTGTCAAAAATAGCTATTGGCTCTTCTTGATATGACAAATTCTTATCTAGATGCAGTAAGCTGAAGGCCAAAACATATAACTATCTTCATTATACCTCTGAATCATATAAACGTAAAATACTTAATATACTCTTGATAGGCTAGGAGACAAATAAACCCTATAATCCACCTCACTAACTCTCTCGATTACCTCAAATAGGCCAATAAACCTCGGACACAACTTGACCTTCTTCCCAAACTTCATCACACCTTTCAGGGTTGAGACATACAAAAGTGCCTTCTCACCCTCCACATATGCCATATCACGAAACTTCTTGTCTGCATAACTCTTTTGCCTACTTTGTCCTGTCCAAAGTAGTTCTTGAATAAACTTTACCTTCTTCAATACATCAGTACCAAATATGTACCCCACAACCTAGCTAAACATACTCAGACCAACCAATAGGACAATGGTATCATCTACCATATAAAGCCTCATATGGAGCTATTTTCATGTTGGACCGATAGCTGTTATTGTAAGCAAACTCCGCCAAAAGCTAGAACTAATCCAATTGACCTCTAAAGTTAATTACACAAGCTCACAACATGTCCTTAAGAATATGAATAGCCTACTCATACTGACCAATACTCTATTGGTTGAACGTTATGTTTCTCTCTACCTACGTACCCAACTCCCGTTGTATTTCTCTCCAAAAGTGAGGTATGACTGAGTACTATGGTATGAAATGATAGAAATAGGCACCAAATGCAAATGAACTATCTCTCGGATGTAAATCTAAGATGTCTTTTTCGAAGTATATAGTATAAAGGGTGCAAACTTGGTTAACCTATCCACAATGACCAAATAGCATCAAATTCCTCAAGGTACATGGTAAGCATACCATGAAGTCCATGGTGATACGCTCCCACTTCTACTTCGGTATAACCGTCTTTTGAATTAAACCACCTGATTTCTTATGTTCATTCTTAGCTTTTTGGAGAGTAAGACATAGTCAAACATTTCCAACAGTGTATTTTTGTATCCTCCACCACCACTAATGTTGCTTCAAGTCATGATACATCTTTACAGCACCTTAATGAATAAAATACCACAAACTATTAGCTTCCTAAAATATCAACTCCCTCAAGCCATTTACATTAGGAACACAAAGCCAACTCTGGAGTCGTATAACATCATTATATCCAATAACCACCTTCATAGCACTACCTTTTTGCACTGTGACTTGAAGCACTAACAAATGGGATTCATTGCATTGACAAGTCTTAATTGCTCAAGAAAGGATGACTATGCAACAACATAAGCAAGAATTTTACTAGGCTTGAAAATATCCAAAATCACAACTTTATTTCCAAGGCCTGAATATCCATAGCCAAGGCCTCTCCTCTACTAGAATAAATGCCAAACTAGCCATAATCTCTACATTCCTACTCAATACATCTACTACTATATTTTCCTTACTCGGATGATATAGGATAGTGATATCATAATTCTTAAGTAACTTAAGCCACCTCTACTTCCTCAAATTTGTATCCTTCTTCTTGAACATGTGATGAAGACTATGATGATCAGTTTACATCTTCCAAAACACATCGTACAAGTAACTCCTCAAGATCTTGAGTGCATATGCCAAATCTAATTTATGAACTAAATATTTCTTCTCACGGGGCTTCAACTTCCGTAATGTATAGGAAGTCAGCCTACTATCCTACATTAATAACGTACCAAGATCAATGCGTGAAGCATTAAAAGACACCAAGTATGGCTCTGGACTTGTGTGCAGCACCAACACTAGGCTATAGTCAAAGTAGTCTTGAGCTTCTGATAACTCTCCTCACATTTATCGTATCATCTAATAGGAACACCCTACTGAGTAAACTTAGTTATTAAAGTTGTAATGGATGAAAAACCCTCTAGAAAACAATGATAGTAGCCTCCTAAACCCAAGAAGCTCCTAATCTTCACAGCTGTAGTAGGTTTAGTCAAATTTTGAACCACCTCAATCTTCTTAAGCTCAACCTTAAAACCATCACTAAACACTACGTGACCCAAGAATGTAACCGAGTTTAACCAAAACTCACACTTAGATAGCATAGAATGAATATTCTTTTCCTTTAATGTCTGAAGCACAATCCTTAAATGCAGATCATGCTCCTCCCTACTACGAGAGTGAACCAAGATATCATCAATGAACATTATCATAAAAAAGTCCAAAAAGGCTTGGAAACTTGGTTCATCAAATCCATGAGTGTTGTTAGAGCATTTGTCAAACTAAATGACATCACCAATAACTCATATTGATTATAATGAGTCCTAAAAGTTGTCTTAGGGATATCTGAGAACGCCTTAGCACCTTAAAGACGATCAAACAAATCACTAATATGAGGTAATAATTACTTGTTCTTGATAGTAACCTTGTTCAACTTTTTATAATTAATGCACATCCTTATATTACCAATCTTCTTATTCACAAACAACACCATTGCTACCCAAGGAATAACTCTTGGTTTAATGAAACTTTTCCAAGCAAATCTTCCATCTGCTCCTTTAACTCCTTCAACTCAGTTGGAGCCATGTGGTATGATGGAATAGGTATAGGCTGAGTGCCAGGAACTAAGTCAATACTAAAATCAATATCTCTATCTGGTGGCGTACTTGATAGATATGTTGGGAACTCGTCCAAGAACTTTCTCACAGCTAGTATCAGATCCATAGAAGAAACCTTTGCACTAGAATCCATAATAAAACCAACTTGATATCCTTTCTGAACCTTACGTTGTGCCTTCATAAATGAAATCACTTACATGTAGAATGATAAAGTGACCCTCTCTACTCTAATCTAGTCAACCCAGGCATAGCTAAAGTCATAGTCTTGGTGTAACAATCCAATTCAAAATGATACGTGAATAACTAATCCATGCTAAGAATTACCTCAAAATATGCCATATCCAACAATAAAAATCTACCATTGTATCATAACCATCAATATAAACTACACAAGATCAATAAACTCGATACACTATTACATATCCAATAGGAATAGACACATAAATATGAATATCTAAAGAATCACGGGACATACCAAAATATAATTAAAAGTAAGATAACACATGTGAATAGGTAGAACCTAGATCAAATAATACCAAAGCATCTCTATGAAAGACTGAGACAATTCATGTAATGATTATAACCGATGCAACTGCCTCAAGTCAGGGAAAGCATAGGAACGAGGTTGACCTCTACCGACATGTCCTCCTAATCTCGAATGACCTCTAACTAGTTGAACTCTACCTCTAGCTGGCTGGCCTCCACCCCTAGCTGGATGGGCTTGTCTTATGGAAATTGGGGCTGGAATCATAGCATGATTATCTTGTTGAGATATAAAACTCTAAAGTTCGGACTATCCCTCTTCACATGCCTTTAATCTCCACGCTCAAAGCAACCTTTCTTCCGGTGTGACTGCTGGGACTAAGTCTATTCCTGGAAACCAGAATAACCACTATATGAACCATAAGATAAAGGTGCATTGCAGGATGTTTGCCCTGAAAGAGTACTATGGGAACACAACTAACTGGAGCACTGTTTAAAGTTTTAAGTGCTGAGTGAACTGCCTACTATATTAGCCTCTATCAAAAATTCCTTGTTTCCAGATGATGCACCACTAAATCCTTCTAAATCAAGATGCCTTTTATCCTTTGTTGCCTGCTCTTTCCTGACCATGGAAGCACTCTATCCTCCGCGCTATCTCTACTTCCTACTAAAAATTAGTCTCTTTCTATGTCTTTCTAGACATACTAACGTTAATTCCAAAATTAAGCCCCTCAATATATATCCTCACCGTCTCAATATATGTAAATCAAGAAAGCTGCATAACAAGATAACTCCACAAACCTCAACTCATACAGAGTAACAGTCATATTGTCATGCTTTAGGTGCTCAAATAGACTATGCTACTCATCCATCCTTGTGCATAAAATGAAATTCTCCTGCAAGAGAGTGAAAAACTTAGTCCAAGTGTGAAGGAAATTATCATGCGGGCATGCGCTGCTCATAAGTCGGCCACCATCTCTTTGCTAGCCCTCTCAATTGGAAAGTAGTGAAATCAACTCTGTTGGATCACATGACCCAAATTGTAAAATCTCATGACACA
Organism: Nicotiana glauca; assembly: GCA_026770625.1. Classification (NCBI taxonomy): domain Eukaryota; kingdom Viridiplantae; phylum Streptophyta; class Magnoliopsida; order Solanales; family Solanaceae; genus Nicotiana; species Nicotiana glauca. The sequence continues at coordinate 263,437 of MU693026.1, forward strand.
TATCCAAGATGTCCTGAGCATCAGTTGTGGTATCACCAAAAAAATGTAGGGATTCTAACTTCTAGAATCAATCCATCCTCTTCTACTCATCAATAGGCACAACAGGCCTAACCTCTGCCTTACCGCAGTAATAGGCTAACAACCCCAACTAGTGGGATAATTGGAACTCCCATAGTTTGGAACATAGTGGTGGACTGATCTGGAGTGTGAGTAGCTAGGGTACGTGCTCCCCCTCTAGCTTGAGAAGTAGCTAGGACCATAGGAATCCTAGCCTCTAGCAAACCTTGAAGTAACTCAGGATATGGATCATGGTTTCCTAAAGCAGTGGAGTAGCAATGAAAATCTCGGGAACCTGAGTTGGAACTGGTGGAATAGCTTGATTTGGGACCTGGTCTACATCTAGAGCTATAGTTGGCTCCTTAGAAGTGGTTGTAGCACAAGCACGGGTAGTTGGGGATGCTTCATCTCTTGTCAGTAGTGCCATACATGCTCTGGTCCAAGCTCCAGTCGTGCCTTGACCCTTGCCTCTCCCGGCTCTAGCCAGGGGTACTGGCTCCTACTCAGTTGTTGTTGACGCACATGTTTTAACTATCTATGAGAGAATAAAAGAGTAAAGATTCAGACATCAAGATAAAAAAAAGGGCACACAACAAGGAGAGAAGCAAGGGAAGTTTCCTAGTTTCCCATAGCCTCTCGAAGAAAAGTATAGAGTCTCCATATTGATCCACTTAACTATACTTGACATGCTCAAAACCCGTAGCACCCGTTATCCTAAAACTTTGATACCAACTATCATAAACCAAATTCCACCATAATCGTGATGGAACCTAAATCCAACCAGCTAGGTAAACTAACAACTGTAATCACCTAAAGCAAGACAAATAGAGGATAATTTGGTGTCATAATATAGAAAAAGCATAAATAAGTGTCACATCATCAACTAAATACGAGATATAATACAACAATATCACAAAACTAGATAGTACGGAGGCATGAGCTATTAAGATGGACTAAAATGGAGTTTCAAAATGCAAGAGTACTGTTTGAAATAAGGTAAACACCATGAAAGGAACTCCGTAAGCTGTGAATCCACCATAGTAGTTCACCACAAAGTCTCCAATAGTCAAGCTACTAAGCACCCTCCTAATTACCGCGGGGACCAACACTGATATCTATACTAAATGTGCAAAAGTATAGTATAAGAGAAAAAATTAACGTGTACTCAGTAAGTACCAGGTTTAATTTCAAAGTAGTGATGAGATCTTGGCAAAAATATGATACTCACCTTTATGATCCGAACAAATTCATAATAGCATGGAATCCCAAGAAATAACCAAAAACAATAGATATAATAATAAGGTTAACAAATACGAGATAAGATATGTTTCTCAAACAAGATAACCAAAATAAAATTCAATTGTTATGTCTACATATAAAGGTAATATACACAAAGTAGAACCTATATAAATGCTTCTACTTAAGTCTAGGATGTTTATGCATGCTCAAGACTCAATTATATCCAATAATAGCACATCTCATGTGTTCCAACACGATCCAGCACATCCCATATGCTCCAACATGATATGCATATCACATGCGCTCATTGGGCCCAATATAACATGAGTAATTGCCTGAATCCAGGGGACGAATCTATATCCAAGCTTTGACGACCCGACCCATCGTCTTATGAGTTACCACCCCGTTTCCTCCATTTTCTTCTTCTTTATGATTCATTATCAGTTTCTTGTGTGATCGAGTTAGTTCGGATAGATTTTTGAAGGAAATGAGACACTTAGTCTTTTTAAGGAAAGCTTAGTTTGGAAAAGTCAACCGAATGTTGACCTATGAGTTAGAGGACTCGGATGTGATTTCCAGTGATTCGGTTAGCTTTGGGGGATGATTTTTGACTTAGGGGTGTGATCAAAAGTGATTTTAAAGGTCCGGTGCAGAATTAGGCTTAAATTGGCAAAGTTAATATTTTGGCAATTTCCAGTTGATAGGTGAGATTTTGATCCGAGGGTCAGAATGGAATTCTGAGAGTTTCTGTAGCTTTGTTATGTGATTTTGGATGTGTGTGTAAAATTTCAGGTCATTCGGAGGTGATTTTTTTATCAAATGCGTGTTTCAGACGTTTTAGAGGAACTTAAGCTTGAATTCGATATAATTTAATGGTTTTGGTGTTGTTTGAGGCGTTTTGATAAATGGAATAAGTTCGAATGATGTTTTAGGATGCTTTGATGCTTTTTGTTGAGGTCCCGGGGGCCTCAGGGTGATTTCGGATGGCTAAGCGGGAAGTTTTGGACTTTCAAAAAATGTAAAAATTACAGCAGCTGTGCAGGGATAAATTGGTCTTCGCGATCGCAAGCCTGGGGCCGCGATCGCATAGAAGGTTTTTGGCAGGTGAGGTGTTTCCTCTTCGCGTTCGCATTAGAGAGTCCACGACCGTGGAAGGTGAGTTTTTGATTCATCACGTTCGCGTAGTAGTAATTGAGGGGTCCAGTGTAGTGTTCTACGCGTTCGCATGGGAGTGGCCGCGTTCGCGTAAGAGGGGGAGCTGAAGCATCGCGATTGCAGTGCATTGGTCGCGTTCGCATAGTACGTTTTGAGGTCTTGGGAAATTTTTTCTTCGCGATCGCGAGCCTGGGGCCGCGATCGCATAGAAGGAAATTATAGCTGGGCAGAAGGGTTTTTAAAATATTTCATCCGCGAGCCTAAGTCATGTTTTTACCATTGTTGAACATATTGAGAGCTCTTTGGGAGAAATTGAAGAGGGATTTGAAGAGGATCTATTGGAGGTAAGTTTTATGAACCTAAAACGTCATTTTATTGTGGAATCAACCTAGAAATTCATGGAAATTTAGCTAAAGAGAGAAGAACTAGGGCTTGAGATTTTGAGATTTTAAATTGGGATTTGAGGGGTCATTTGGACTCCGATTTTGATGTTCTTTATATGCATAGACTCGTGGACAGATAAGGAACCCGTTGATGTAAAAATTTCTGAGTTTTGAGAAGTGGACCCGGGGCTTGAGCTTTGCTAATTTCGAGATTTTGATATATTTTTGATTGTTTTTCCTTGGGCTTTGTTCACTTAGCATATTGTGATGTATTCGCTCTGGTTTTGATCAGATTCGATGCGCGAGGAGGCCGATTTGAGAGGCAAGGTCATAGCGAGCTAGAGCTTTGACCGATTTGAGGTGAGTAATGATTGTAAATGGTGTCCTTAGGGTTTGAAACCCCGTATTTGCACAACGTAGTGCTATGTTGAGGTGAGACACACGCTATATGATGAGTGTGGGGCCCATTACTACTGCGAATTGTGACTTGGTCCATCCCGAAGGATGATTTTTACCGTATTTTAACTGAAATTTAATTATTATCATTATGATTTGGGCAAGTTTCCATGTTTGGGGCCTCGTGCCAACTTGTAGAACCCTTAGGGGTATTATGATTTATTTCCCTCACTTTACTTATTAAAAATCACATCCTCAGTCATGCTTCTATTTGTTTAAACAATGTGAACCAGTTTTATAAGTGTTAATCCTAAATGAGGGAAATATGTGGGCTGAGATCCCTACCTTATACTATTGTGTCATAAAATGACTGAGAGGGGTTGAGAACCCAACAGTGAGGATGTTATATATAGTATGGATTGGGCCGCACGCCGTAGTAAATACTTATATGGATCGGGCTGAACGCCGCAGTAAATGTTTATATGGATCGGGCTGCACACCGCAGTAATATAGCGCTTGGGCTGTAGGAGCCCCTCCCGGAGTCAACACACCCCCAGTGAGCGCAATCAAATATTTATATGGATCGGGCTATGCGCCACAGCGATGTACGGATCGGGCTGCACGCCGCATTGGTTATTTTGATTTTTGTTATTGTGAGAGATATAGGGTTAGTGTACGAGGAACGGATTTATAAATGTTTTACCTGATCTAAAGATATTTCACTTGACTTTTTCACTATTTTGCTGCTTTGAGTTGATTTACTGCTTGATATAGAACTGCTTAGTGCCCTTGTGTGATTTCTTACTGTCAGCCATTGTTTATGATTATTACTCACTAGGTCGGAGTACTCACATTACTCCCTGCACCTTGCGTGCAGATCCAGGTGTTCCCGAGGCATAGTGGGAGTTTTCTTGCTGATTATCATCCACCGGAGTCATCGAGGTAGCTGTATGACGTCCGTAGATCAGATTTCTCCCTCTATCTTTACCTTTCAGTATTTTAGACTATCTCTGTATTTGACTGTTGAAATCTTGTAATAGAGGCTCGTGACTTGTGACACTGGATCAATGGGCTAGTTTAGAGATATTGTTATGTTTTTCGCACATCTTATTTACTGCTTCAGACTTCTATTTATGTTAATTGATATTTAAAACTCTGTTAATTGAAAATAAACTCTATAAGCGAAGGGTTGTGATTGATAATTGGTCGGACTTGCCTAGCAATGTGTTGGACGCCATCACGATCGGGGTTGGGGTCGTGACACAAGCGCTACACAGAAACTGACCATGCCATAACATATCAATCCGCTCAAATGTCCCAATTGTCCATAATCATATCAATATTTATCAAGATTTCCATCTCTAAGAATATATGCTTAGAGATAATAAATAAGATGCACAAGCACATAACAAATAGATCATGCAGATATGTGATCATGATATAAAGTATGACTATAGCTAAATTAAGTATATCAACATCGCAAGAACAGCACATCATGGCCAAATAAGATATTATAAGTCTAAACATGATCTCTAGTATTAATAAATATGCTCACGTAGTCAAACAATCAAATCAAGCATAAGACAGGAAGAGCACACAACTAAGAATGGCATAAGGAGCCTAAAACTATCCCAAATATGATATTGCCTTGTTTTACTTATATAATCTCATCACATCACACGTATGCCACCCCCAAAACACGTAGCATGAAACACATATATCTTATTTGAAGAAAGTTCCTCTTAACAAGGTTAGACAAGAGACTTAACTTTTTTCGAGATAGCTTCAACCCTAAAATGCCACTTTTCCTTTGAAATTGTCCTCTGAATATCCCAAATCTATCCAAACAACGCTTAAAGAAGTCAACAAATTCTCTAGGAAACAATTCCAATTCAAAACGCTTCAATATTTAATCAATTTAGAAAAAGTCAACAAAAGTCAATCCGGACCCACATGTCTAAAATTTAACAACAACAACGACCCAGTAAAATATCACATATCTAAAAGTTAAAATTGAATGAAATATCCGAGTGCCCATGATCACTCCACTCCACATATATATTTTTTCCAATCCAACCTCAATCAATATTAAAAATCCCAAAAGAAAATAGTTACTCTTAGTGCCGAAACCCTCTTCCTCTTTCTTTACAATTCCTAAATTTAGCTGTAGAAATCTATGGGTATTTAATATATTAAGTCAAATCCAAGTTAGAATTACTAACCTTAGAAGTTGGGGTGAATATCTCCTAAAATATTGCCTCCTCCTGAAATCAAGATTTCAAAAATGGTGAAAATGAAAAAATCCCCATATTTGAATCTTAAATACTCCTTGAGCCCAATCCTTATATGCGATTGCGACTGGTCTAATGTGATCCTGCAGGACAACTGGTCTGGCTCCTATATGATCGTGAACTCCCTCACGATACCTCGATGCACCAGCTGACGATCCTGCACAACCTCAAACTACCTCCATGAGATCACGAGACTTAGCTCAACGATCGTGATGCACTGTAGTGATCCAAAAAATCAGTAGCTACAACATATTCCAAAATGCTCTGAAACCACCCCAAAACTCACCTGAATCCCTGGAGATTAGCCCAGTCATCCTAATAAGTTCGTATACCCCATACAAGCTTGTTCGAAGGCTCGAAACACTAAAAACACCAAACCCAAGTCTCAAGCATCAAGCCAAAAATCTCAAACTCTCTTTCGTTTAGAATCCAACTTTCTACTAGAGTGTCAAATCAACCCCGCATCATCCGAGACCAGATACAAATATATGTACAAGTTTAAAATTGCCATATAAACCTTCAAATCATCACTCCAAGCCCGTTAACCTAAAATGTTAATTTTAGTCAACTCTTCCAACCTTAAGTCTCTAGTTAGAAACTAAACGTCCCAAATTACTCTTGAACCTCTTGGAACCCGAACTATCCATCTCCGCAAGTCATAAATTATCAAATGAACTTATGAGAAGTTTCAAATAGGGGAATGAAATTCTAAAACTCGAAATAATTGATTCGGTCATTACACTAATCCAAACTATTAGGTGAACCAAACAATGAAAATATAAAAAAGATAATAATTATATTAAAGGATACAATCATAACAAAATATATACAATTACCCCATGATCTGGTGCCACAAGTCATGAGCAACTAGAATATGAGTAGAATGGTATAATCATAACAATACAATTCTGTCTCAAATTGAATATAAGCAGTTTAAAAGCTAGAAATACTTTGTTACAACGATTATGTTAATATCTCACCCTAAAATTGTGCATGATCACCAATGCTCGCTGGTGAACTTCACAACAACTCAAATCCATATCTGCACGTAAAGTGCCGAAGTTAATATGAATATATCAGCACGTACTTAGTAAGTATCATCGATAAATACCAATAAAGTAGTGATGATATTTATTATATGTAACAATTATAATAGTAGGACACATAAATAACATACTTAAATTTGCATAGCCAGAGCATATAACGATATGATCATGTAGAGCCTATGACAAAATGCACCTTATCTCAACTATACCAATATAATGCATGTAATAAATGTGCATATATATATATATATATATATATATATATATATATATATATATATATATATATATATATACCTCGTTGAAATTAAAGCCTTAACTTACCTTAATCCTTAGCCCTAGCCTTCAAGAACACTTTTTTCTTGCTAAAAAATTAAACATACTCGTTCTAGTTAAAAGATCATTCACCAATCTCAAACTAAGTCATATGACTCAATTCCATAATTAAAGTCCCACTGGAAGTCCAAGTCCTAAAAATTCAAACTCGATTGCACATGGTCAAACTCCGAAACAACAAAATATTTTGACCCATAATCTCATGATTCCAAATCTATGCTTAGAGTTACATTCTAAGACACTTAGGCATTCAAATCGACATTTAGTTGATTTTAGGTTTTCTTCAAAATTCTAACCAGATTCACATTCAATCCATATTTAAATCTAGATCTAGCAATAGATTCATGATATGAATATAAAATCAAGTTGGAATCACTTACTGCAACCTCTTAGATAAGAATATATCCTAAAATTCCTCAAATTCGAGCACCTAAGTCTCTAAAAAAATGAAGAATAGACCAAAATCACAAAATGGACTATTTATATGAATTTTTTTAAAATTTGCATGGGAAGGGGAGAGGTGCATCGTACATACAATCGCACTTGGGGTGGGTGTACATGTGCACACTTACTAACACGCATGGGGTAGTTGCGGCTCCAGGCATGGCATACACCAGGTTTCTACAGCTGTAGAATTTTAAGCTTGTGTTCAACTCTTCTCGAATGGCTTAAAATACTATTCAGGCCTACCCAAAGTTTCAAACATGAAATGTAGTGCAAATTGTAGTTGAAATGTTACATTGTTCGAAATGCTATAGCGTCATTTGGAAAGAGTTAATCTTATGGGCATAGATGAAAAAAATCTTGGTACTTCACCACTCTACTTCATAGTCGAGGTCGCGTCTAGTAACATGTTCAAATATTACAACTACCACATATTCTTTAGTTTTTAACGTCATAGAATTGTAAGTAGAAAGAAAAATAAAAAATAAAAACTGTAATACATTTACTTTGGTGTATAATAAGCGATTTAATAACATTTGAAACAAGATACAGATGAGCCAATACAAGTGATGATAGGCTATAATTACATATTTTAGTCTCTTATTACACTCTAATTTACTGCACTTTAGTTGAGTTTGCGCTCTAATCGCTAGTGTTTTGCACTAACGGTGTGTTTTATGCCTTGTATGTGTGATTTCGAGCTATATAGATGTTATGGAATGCATTTAAGTGATTTGGAGCTTTAAAGTTTGAGTAAAAGTTCAAGGAATTAAGTCGGGATCATATTTGGGGGTCAAATTTGATAATTAAGTACGAACGAAAACTCGAGGAGGCATATTGCACACTGTCTAGTAAAATAGACATAACATCTTTCTCAGAACTCCATTTTGGCTTCACAATATATGGTTGGAAAGCTAACTCAAAGAGCTACAACTTACAATATATGGTTGGAAAGCTAACTCAAAGAGCTACAACTTTCATCTTTTACATTTTTCCAAAGTCTAAACGGAAGAGGGTAAAATACCGCGATTACGGTGGGACCACGGCAGAACAGCGGCAGAGTGTACTCGCGGACAACTGAAGAATCAGAGAGCATGTTTGGCCGCGGTTTGACCGCGACCGCGGCAGGAAGCGAAAATTTCAGTGACCAAAGTGCAAAACATGGGATTTTAAGCCCTAAACCCTATATTAAACAAAGGAGGCCGGCCAAGAATAGGGAAGGGACATATTTTGGAGACAAATTAGACCTAAGGAGGCAAGAGACACTACATTAGGGTTAGACAACACCCTTGGAGG
>MU693026.1:280497-293165 GCA_026770625.1 Nicotiana glauca
GAACAAATAGAGAAAAGCTATGGCTCAATTATATAAAAACATAACAATAATTTATCCTACAAAAGGTTCTATCAAAACTCTAGATAACAAATTAGCTATTCATAATAGTATGTAAAACTACAATACTAAAAGTCATAAACAACAATGAAAAATAGGAAGAGGAAGGAAAAACTCGTAGAAGAATCCTCCGCCTTGCTCCCAATGTGTTCTTGCCTCCAAGGGTGTTGTCTAACCCTAAAGTAGTGTCTCTTGCCTCCTTAGGTCTAATTTGTGTCCAAAACATGCCCCTTCCCTGTTCTTGGCCGGCCTCCTTTGTTTAATATAGGGTTTAGGGCTTAAAATCCCATGTTTTGTACTTTTGTCCCTGAATTTTTTGCTTCCTGCCACAGTTCTACCATGGTCGCGGTCAACCGCGGCAAAACATGCTCTCTGATTCTTCAGTTGTCCGCGAGTACACTCTGTCGTGGTTCTGCCGCGATTCCACCGTAATCGTAGTATTTCACCCTCTTCTGTTTGGAATTTGGAAAACTGTAAAACACGAAAGTTGTAGCTATTTGAGTTATATTTCCAACCATATATTGTAGAGCCAAAATTGAGTTCTGAGAAAAATGTTATGTCTATTTTACTAGACAGTGCACAATATGCCTCCTCGAGTCTTCGTTCGTACTTAATTATCAAATTTGACCCCCAAACATGATCCTGTCTTAATTACTTGAACTTTTACTCAAAATTTAAAGCTCCAAATTACTTAAATGAATTCCATAACATCTATATAGCTCGAAATCACACCTACAAGGCATAAAACACACCGTTAGTGCCAAACACTAGCGATTAAAGCGCAAACTGAACTAAAGTGCAGTAAATTTGAGTGTAATCAGAGACTAAAATATGCAATTATAGCCTATCATCAATAGTCACGTGAACCCATGGTTCCTCCATCAAATTAAGTATATTATTTATTTCCTCGAATATATCTATTATTATCTACTGGCCCTATGCCCTAAAAGGCTCAATGGTGAAAGTGATTGAATGCCGGGTTATTTCTCTAGAGGAATGTAGCGACCCAATCAGCTATTTTAAACACTAACCGTTCAGCTATGTGGAGTCCCGATTAGTATCTTATGATTTATTATGACTTTTGTGTGTCGTCAGTTTTGGTTTTCAGGTGATCTGGAGTCGATTTGGAAGAATGAATTTCAAATTTGAAGCTTTAAGTTGGAAGAGTTGATCGAGTTGACTTTTTAGTATTTTACCTCGGATTGGAGTTTTGATGGTTCCGTTAGATCCGAATAGTAATTTTGGATATAGTGTGTGCCCGAAATTGTATTTGGATATTCCTAGAATGTTTCGGTGCTAATTGGCAAAAGTTGGAAATTTAAAGGTTTGGAAAGTTCATAAGTTTGACCGTGAGTTGACTTTGCGGATATTAGATTTCGATTGTGATTCCGGAAATCGGAATAGCTTTGTTATATCATTAGGGACTTGTGTGCAAAATTTGAGCTTATTTTGGGTATTTGATATATTTCGGCATGAGTTTTGAAAGTTGAGAGTTGAAAGTTCATTTAAGTTTGAATTAGGGTACGATTCGTCATTTTGATATTATTATGTGTGATTTTAGGCATCGTGTAGGCCCGTGTTATGTTATGAGACGTGTTGGTATATTTCGACGGGTTCACGAGGGGCTTGGGTAAGTTTCAAATCACTTTTGGATCATTTTCTCTCATTTATAAATTGCTGGTTTTTTTGAGGTCTGCAGTGAATCGCATTCGTGTGGGAGCCATCGTGATTGCGAATAAGGATTTGGAACTGAGTTGTTTTATCTCTTCGCGTTCACGAGTTTTGGGTCGCCTTCACGGTGCATGTGGGGCTTTATAATTGCATTTGCATTGGTCAGCCCGCATTTGCGTAGAGTGAGTTAAGATGTTGAGGGGTTAGGGCTCTTCTTTTTCGCGTTCGCATTGACCTTGTTGCGATCGAATAATTCAAATGCATGTGTCCAGCACGTTCGCATAGTAAGTTAGGCGATTGGATAGCGTATTTGTCGGGAGGCAGTGATGGTTGTTCTTCGCGATAGCATAGGGTAATTCTGGGCAGTGCATTTTTCTTCTTCGCAATCGTAATGGTATTTCCTTGATCGCGATTCATTAATTTGTCCAGTGATTATAATACTCTATTTCAGAGGTTTCAGCCATTTTTGCATAATTGGAGCTATGGAGCTATGAATGAGTCAATATTTGAAGCGAATTTCACCTTATGAAATTGGTTAACTGTTCTCTACACGATTTTGATTATATGTCATGAATCTATCCTCGTTCTTAGCATTGGTTGATGAATTCAAAAGAGAGAAATTTTAGGTTTTTGTTTAAAGTTTCATTGAGTAAATGTTTGAGCTTTGAACATCGATTCGGAGTCAGATTTAAGTGAAACTAGTATGATTGGACTCGTAATTGAATGAGAATTGTCGAATTTTATGAGTTTTGTCGGGTTCCCAGATGCAAATTCGGGTTTGACTTTTTGGTTGACTTTGGGCTATATATTAGAGATTCGACCTTTATTATTTTGAATTGTTTACTCAGGCATTATTTGGTGTTCTTGAGTTACTTTCGGTTAGTTATTAGCCATTCAGAGGTCGGTACGCGTAGGATGGCATGTTTGAGTATCATTTGGCTTGCTCAGTATTGGATTTGGCTTGTTCGAGGTAAGTAACACTTCTAAACTTGGGGTTGTGGGTATGAACCTCTTAATATACGTGATATGTGTTTGGTGTTGAGATAACACACATGCTTGGTGACGGGCGTATGGGCGTGAACCGTATGAATACTGACTCAATTATTTCAGTGGTGCTGTGTAGTTACTTAATCTTATTTGTATCCATGAAATTTCTGCTTGCTTGAGTAATTGAGCTAGGATCCATGTTAGAAACCATATCTTGGCTATATGATTATCCTATTAGGACCCACGGAGGACATTTATGTTGTTGAGTTATTTGCTTACCTTGCAATTACATACTCAATCATATGCATTCATTTGCATATTATATCTTTATCTATGTTACCATTTATAGATACATCACATCATCATTTTTGGGCTGATTTTCATGACATGGTCAGCCTGAGAGACTGGAGAGATTAATGACTGAGTGAGGCCGAGGGCCTGACCGTAAGGATATTGATGGGATTGTATTTCACGCCACAACAAGTATTGTGTATTCATGCCATTATTGGCTTATTATAGCGCTTGGGCTGGATCTTCTCATCCGGAGTCTGCACTCCTATGGTGAGTGCATTTGCTATTGATTTTTGGCTGGATCTGCCATGTACACTGCTAAGTGCAGGTGCAGAGCGCGAGTGCTGAGTGATTGGGGTGATTGAGTGATTGTGAGGACTGAGTGCCTGTGACGACTAAGTGATTGTGAGGATTGAGTGATTGGGATGACGGAGTTCATTGATACTCCACGAGTATATATATATGGTTATTCATTGCATTTTATTACAATTGGAATGTATACATTGACATGTAGGCATAGAGATGTACTCTCCTCATGCCATTTGATAATGAAACATCTTACCTATTGTTGGATGTTTTTGGGAAAAAACACAGTTTCAAATTTACTCATATTTTTGGTTTTTTTTGGTAAAAGGCTTGGGATTTATTGTTAATACTTAGAAAAGCATACCTATTTTCCATAACTGTGAATGAGCTGATCATCATTCTCTAAGTTATTTCTTGTACCACTTTTATCATATTGTTATGAACTATTGCCGGTTATTAGTGTTGGACTCTCACTCTTGTCCCAGTTCGTCACTACTTTCAATCGAAGGTTAGGTTTGTTACTTATTGAGTACATGGGGTCATTTGTACTCATACAACACTTCTGCACCTTGCGTGCAAATGCTGGATGTTGATGTTGTTGTGTATGGCAAGAGTTGGATTCAAAGATGTACATGCATTCTAGTCATAATCGCCTATTATCCTTGGAAGCTTTAGAATTCTTAATATATTGGTAGCTTTAGAATTCTTAATCGATTCATGTATATTTCAAAATGATGATGTATTTATTACCAGCTTCGTAAAAGCTAAATCTTAGAAGCTCATGATTTGTACTACAAGTCATTGCAAAATTTATAAGTTTTAGAAATTTTACCATTTATTTTTCTCAATAACTCTCATTAAAGTGGATACCTATTAATTGTCTTACCTAGCGGGTTTGGTTAGGTGCCATCAAGACTCGTTGCATTTTGGGATGTGATAAGTTGGTATCAGAGCTCTAGGTTCTTAGGTTCTATGAGTCATGAGCAAGTGTCTAGTAGAGTATTGCAGCTCGGTATGATAACGTCCATACCTATCTTCGAGAGGCTACATGGCATTTAGGATTAACTTCCCATCTTTCTTTTCTTCTCGTGCGACATTGATTCAACTTGAAGCGTATATCTTTGAAATTCATCCACTCACTCGTATGTGTATGGTGAACGCTTGGTATCAGCTATGCATCAATAGCTTGTGATTCTATGAACAAGGTACGAGAGTGTTTTTTGTGTGCTAATTATGGGCTAGTCTAGAGGAATTAAGGTCGGGTATTGACTGTATCTTGAGCACGGAGATTTCAGTTGTGTAAGGACATGCTTTTGGACTTATATGTCTGGTAGTGTCCCTACGAGTGGAATTTATGGCATGATAAGTGGTTGGATGACTATATTATGAGTATGATGTGACAGCGGATGTGTTCAGGTGGTTTGAATGTGACAAAAAGAGTATTCTTGAGATGTGAAAAGGGTTGTTGGGGGCTTGATTTCTTTCTTGGTGTGACGTATAGTCTCGAGTTATGAGAGTGTTGAAAGATTTCTCATGTTGTTTAATTGTGGAACGAAGTAGATTTTCATGTCTTGTTGATGAGCTCAGACTTGGGAAGATTATGGAATTGCATGGGAGTTGTGGCTATGAAACGGTATAGAGAGATGTCAATTTGAGGCTAAGTAGGTGGGTTATAACATGCGAGGTAATCTACGGATGTATGATCTTTATAATGTTGGGTGGAGGATTTCTTTTCTACCAATGGGTTATATTTGTGCGATTTGAGTTTGGATTGGTCGTAATAGTTGAACTGATCGTCATAAGGTTGATTGCGAGATTGCAGATGATTTGAGGTATTAGATTGTTTGTTACAAGAGCTTATGAAGAATTTAGTTGAATATCATTGCCATGTTATGGCAGTAATAAAGTATGGGTATTGTTATTTACCGAATGTTTTGATCTATGGCTTTGAGCCAAGTGGGGGAGTCTGCCTTCTATGATTTGATTGCATGGTTACGTGTTGTACTGATTTCGGTTTGAGTCATACTTGTGGATTGTTTATGACTTGTCGAGCTAGTTTTGAGGATGACTTAAGCAAGGAAATTTATGTATGCATGGTGTACTACACATGACAAATATATAATAATCTTAGAATGATTAGGGTTTGTGGTTCGTGGTAGATGTGATGTACTAAGGAAAAAGGGATTCACTCGGTTGCTTAGAGGTGTAGATTACTTCCTTGGCTGTTCTTGTGTGATGGTAGGCTATAATTACATGTTTTAGTCTCTTATCCACTCTAATTTACTGCACTTTAATTGTGTTTTATCTTTGGTCGCTGGTGTTTTGTATTGATTTTGTGTTTTATGCCGTGTAGGAGTGATTCTAAGTGATGTAGATGTTATGGAGCTAATTTGACCTATTTGGAGATTTAAAGTTTGAGTAAAAGCCCAAGGGATTAAGCTGGGACCGCGTTCAGGGGTTGAGGACCACATCTGGATATAAAAAAATCAAGAAAAAACCCAGACTCTGAGAATCTTCCACAGCCGCGGCCCGTGGAGCGGCGCGTGGGGCGCCGCGGCTGTCCATTTTGTCTGCCTTGACAAATTACACATTCTTTAATAAACTCCACAAGCACCCCGTGTGGTGCGTCACCCCATACGGCACGCTTGTGCATTTGTTTACAGAGTCACAATCCTATTTCGACTTGAAGAAGGTGGTTTCGTTTGGGCCCGACCCTACTTGGTACAAATACATGCAAAAACATTATTCTTTTGGATTGTTGACACATCTTAGACCTAAGGAAGCTAAGGAGGAGGTAGAGAAGCAAAATCAGAAGGATTTCATTATTCAATCCTCATTCAAGACACGAGTTTGGATCGTTTTCTGTTTTCTTTTAACTTAAACATGTTCGTGATGAATTGCTCCATATCTATGGAGTAGTTCTCTTTAGGGTTTGATGGATTTGGTTTATTCATCGTTATTTGTGGGTATTAACTCTAATTTTATATATTGAATCATTTTGGACGTTTTAATCGCTGCATCTATATTTACTTGTTCATGTAATCAAGAGAGGCATAATTTGTGATATTTTTGCATTCTATTTCGTTGGTTGAATTCATTAATTCTTCTTAGAAATCGTAAGAGGCTAGTTGAATTATTGATTAAACCTTGTTAGGGGGATAATCGAGAAAGGTTCTCCTAAAAACTAATCCACTACGAGTTCTTGCATATTCTTATCGAGCATAAATTAGTTGATCTTGTGAGGTTGAGACTTAATCAAGAGAGGAGTTTCTACTAAATGTTTGAATTAATAATCAAGTGAATTCAAGAGACTCACTTGAGCATTTGAAGTGAATTAACTAGAGTTGGATCCCAAACAATTTTCTTGCCCCTATCCTATCAAAACCCTATATTTTCCTAACTGATAACCTTATTCACTCATTATTTTCGTTGATTGTCATTAGCCAATAGTTTAGACTCTTAGCTAAATTTAGTTTTAATCACTCTAATCTCAATTGTTGATCATCTTGGATGGCAATCTAACTACGAACTATGATACTACTTTTTAACTCCAATTCCTGTGGATATGATATTATATTTACTATATTCGACTTGCGAGCATATTTAAGTGTGTGTTTTGCGCTCGTAATTGTGATAATGGGGAACATTTCATTCGTCTTGTTTGGGTGGTGTACTTGATATTTGAGCAGAGTGGATGACTCTCCTGAAGGTTCTAATGGATTCAAGAGTTATATGTAGCAATTGGGAATTTTCGGGATTTGTATATGGCAAGAAATTGAAATTTATTGGATGGTTCCAAGGCTTGTGGAATTTCTATATCAGTATGGATTATACATTTCAATAGGAATGTGAAGGAAATGACTTTAGATTCACAGAAAAGTGTCTTTAGAGTGGGAGTCTCGGTTGTGGTACTTTTAGGGTTCTTAAGAGGGAATACAACGGCTTATGTGCCTTAGGGAAGTGTGGTTTCATGCTAGGATCTCTTGTGGTGTGTTTTGGTTGAGGATCATGGTATTATGGCGAGGAGGAGTGTCAACTTGAAGGCAATTCAGAAGTAGCTTTGAGAAATAGGACAACTTAATAGTAGGATTGGATCAACACAGTAATGGATATGATCGGTTCTTTGGGTACTTACAATGTGGTGAGTCTCTACGGATATTTTCTGGCAATACTCTTGGGTTTGGTGACCTGCATGGATTAGTCGAGTTAAAGAAATTCAGTTCTAATGGTTTGGTTATATGCAAATGAGCTCCAGAGAGTTCTCGATACTTCCCACCACGGTTGAGATGGATATTTCCTACCGGCGTGATGAGCATGTTGCATATTGTGAATTTCTTCTGGATGAGATCAAATAAATGGTTTCTGAATGATTGGGTATGTATTCTGGTGGTCACTCAGAGTTGATTATGAGATTCCCATGCTTTCCATACGATGTCATGATAGATACAGTACGGTGTCCTATGAAATTGAGATTTGCATGTATAAGGTGGCGGTTCAGTTATGAAGGGAAGGTCATGTATTCTTAGGCAACATAGACGGTTTCAAATGACTAGATGAATGATATTACTATTTGGAATTATCCCAAGGAGAGTGTACATTTAGAAGGCGCGCTGAGTTTTGTCCTAGAGATGTTGTGTTGGTATTGCGGTACTCGTCTAATTGATCGACTACTGATGTTCAGATTTTGCTATATGGCATGAAAGAATAATAGAACTATTTCTCGTGGGTATGATTATGTGTGAGAGATATGTTAGTCATTCGAGAGGTGAAGTTAGGATCGACTATGATAATTCATGTGTCCTATGGATTTGGAAGTTGGGAGTTCTCAAAAGTAGATTATTTTAGGGTTTTGGACTATGAAGATGTGGCCTAAGTTAGCTAGATGGTGGTACATGTCATGGTTAGATCACTATGGATTTTTGGAGGGCTATTTATCCATTTGGGAAGACTGGAGTTAATTTGGGGGCCCATTAGTAGGTCAATTGAGGATGTGTATTCTACACCAGGTCAGATTTTTTGACTCATAACTGTTTGTGTTGAGGGGCGTGGCATTTAGTCAGTCTTGTCACAACCCGGATTTCTCACCGTCGGGGATCGTGATGGCGCCTACTATTGGGAGCTAGGCAAGCCAAGCGTGATTACTTTTTCATTAACAGTATAATCCTTCTTAACAATTATTGGCAATAATATAAAAGCAACGGAATTAACCAAATTAGCGGAAGTCTTAAATTATAGAAAAACTGAATAAAAATACGGAAAATTCAACATAAACCTCTACCCAAGACTTGTTTCACAACACTCACGAACTATTAAGACTACTAAATACAATGTCTGAAAGAAATATAACTTTTTGTCTCGGAATACATGAGATAACAGACTGAAATAAAAGATAGAAGAGATGCCGGGCCTGCGGATGCCTGCAAGGCTGCCTCGGTGTCTCGCTGGACTATAGGCTAACTCCCATGCTACTGCAGCTGATGTCTAACACCTGGATCTGTGAAAAAGATCACAGAGTGTAGCATCAGCACAACCGACCACATGTACTGGTAAGTGTCTGGCCTAACCCCGGCGAGGTAGTGACGAGGCTAGGACCAGACTCCAGATAACCTGTGCAGATAAATATATACAATACAATGAAGAGGCAATAGAAATAAACAATTAAAGCTGGGGGAGGGAACATGCTTCAGGGGTAACAGATATAAATAGAATATCAGGAATAATAGAAGAGAAATCTACATTCTAGCTTCTAACATGGAAGAAAGAAATAAAGACAATATTCATGTTCAGTTCATCCTATTGCAGGCGTGCAACCCGATCCCATTTCTCCTATCTCGTGGTAGGCGTACCACCCGATCCTATTTCATAATATCTTGTGATAGGCGTACCACCCGCTCCCATTTCATAATATCTTGTGGTAGGCGCACCACCTGCTCCCATTTCATAATATCTTGTGGTAGGCGTACCACCCGCTCGCATTTTATAATTTGACTTGTTCTTAGAAAATCGCCTAAGGAGGTTGGGTTTTGAAAGAATGGTAAAAATGGTTCAAAATTCGACTAAGTATAAAATATACAGGCCTCAGTTATGGGAAATGCGAATAGGGATTCGCAATGGCGAACCCCGACCTGTAATGGGATTTGCGAAGTAATGTTCGCATTTGCGAACACTAGGCAAAAATAAGAGCATCGCATTTGCGACACTTATGTCGCATTTGAGAAAGACCAGACTTCACATTTTCGAGCCTAAAGGTCGCATTTCCGACAAGCTCAACATCACATTTGCGAACCATATAGTCGCATTTGCGACCCAATGCAGACTCACTCTTTTTCGCATTTGCAGTGCCAGGCTCGCATTTGCGATATCGCATATGCGAGACCTGCATCGCAAATGCGAAAATACCAAAAATGAAATGCCATAATTTCACAAAGATTAAAAATGCATTCATGGCCTATCCAAAATTCACCCGAGCCCTCGGGGCTCCAAACCAAACATACACACCACCTCAAATACATCCTACAGACTTATATGTACGATCAAATCGTCAAAATAACATCATATTCATCGAATTTAGCCTTAAAATTCATGATTTCTTCCCATTTTTCATAAAACATCAAATTTCCATTTTATGTCTGAACCATGTCAAACAACGTCCGTTTCTAACCAAACTTTACAGAAAGTGTTTAAATTATATATAAGACTTGTACTGGACGCCGGAACCAAAATATGGGCCCGATACCATAGTCTTCTAATCAAATTTCATTTCTAATTTCATTAATTATTTGAAGAAAATAATTTCACACAAACATTCATTTCTCGGGCTTGGGACCTTGGAACTCGATTTCGGGCATATGCCCAAGTCCCATATTTCCCTACAGACCCTCCAGGACTGTCAAATCATGGGTCCGGGTTTGTTTACCCAAAATATTGATCGAAGTCAAATTTATGCATTTTAATATCAAAATTTAGCATTTTTCTCACTGAATTCATATTTAAGTTCTTCGGCTACGCGCCCGGACTATGTACGCAAATCGAGGCAACCCTAAATGAGGTTCTCAAGGCCTCAGAAGTATAGAATAGGTAAGAAAATAGGTGATGACCCAAAGGGTCATCACATTCTCCACCTGTAAAATAACCTTTTGTCCTCGAACGGACAAAAGAAAAAAAGTGCTTGAAACGGGGAAAAAATGAGGATAACGGCTCGACATATCAAACTCAGACTCCCAGGTCGATGCCTTAGGAGGCTGACCTCTCCACTGAACACGAACAAAAGGAAAAGTTTTGGATCTCAACGGACGAACCTGCTGGTCTAGAATAGCTACCGGCTCCTCCTCATAAGACAAATCCTTTTCCAACTGGACAGTGCTGAAATCTAACACATGGGCTGGATCTCCATGATATCTCCGAAGCATGGACACATAAAACATTGGATGCACGACTGATAAGCTCGGCGGCAAAGCAAGTCTATAAGCCACCTCTCCCACTCGATCAAGAATCTCAAACGGACTAATGATCCTAGGGCTGAGCTTGCCCCTTCTTCCCAAACCTCATCACGCCCTTCGTAGGCGACACTCGGAGCCATACCCACTCACCAACCATAAATGCCACATCTCGAACCTTACGGTCCGCGTACCTCTTTTGCCTAGACTAAGCTGAACGAAGCCTATCCCGAATGATCCTGACCTTGTCCAATGCCTCCTAAACCAAATCCGTACCCAATAACCGAGCCTCTCTTGGCTCAAACCATCCAACCACAGACCAACACCGCCTACCATATAAAGCCTCATAAGGAGCCATCTGGATGTTCGATTGGTAGCTGTTGTTGTAGGTAAACTCCGCTAAAGGCAAAAACTGATCCCACGAACCTCCAAAGTCAATAACACAAGCTCATAGCATATCCTCCAAAATCTGAACAGTCCGATTGGACTGCCCGTCCGTCTAGGGATGAAATGTTGTGCTCAACTCAACCCGTGTGCTCAACTCTCGCTGAACTGCTCTCCAGAAGCGCAAGGTCAACTGCGTACCCCAGTCCAAAATGATAGATGTCGGCACACCATGAAGGCGAACGATCTCCCGGATATAAATCTCACCTAATCTATCGGATAAATATGAGACTGCCATAGAAATGAAATGCGCTAACTTGGTCATCCTATCAACAATAACCCATATTGCATCGAACTTCTTTCGAGTCAGCGGAAGTCCAGTATCAAAATCCATAGTAATCTGCTCCCCCTTCCACTCAAGAAGCTTAATTCGATGAAATACACCACTAGGCCTCTGATGCTCGTACTTAACCTGCTGACAATTCAAACAATGAGCCACATATGCTATGATATCCTTCTTCATTCTACGCCACCAGTAATGTTGCCGCAAATCCTAATACATCTTCGCGACGCCCGAATGAATAGAGTACCAAAAGCTATGGGCCTCCTCTAGAATCAACTCTCGGAGCCCATCCATATGAAGCACACAAACTCGACCCTGCAATCTCAAAACTCCATCATCATCTAAGGTAACATGCCTGGCACCTCCGCGCTGCACCGTGTCTCTACAGACACACAAATAAGGATCATTGTGAGCACGTGATTTTTGCCTCAATTACTCCCACAAAATCAAAACAAAAATGTTTGGTTTATTATGTGAAATTTTTGTGATATTATTTTTTTTTTGTAATTGTTTGCATTTCTGTGTGCATGTTTGTTGGTTAAATTAATAAAAAATACAAAAATATATTGAAATTATATTTTACAAGTTAATAGACATTTTGAGTTAATCAATAATTAATTATTTTATAAAAAAATGAAAATCGTAAAAATAATGTATTTTGCATTTTTAATATTTAAATGTCAAAGTTGTGTGATTCGGTATTTAATTATTCTTGTGATAATTACTACTTAGAGTTCATTAATTTTTAGGATAATTTGGTCAAGGTTAAATTTTAATTAGGAAAGAAAATTGAAAAGAAAAAGAAAATAAGAAGAGCAAATCGGAATTGGGCCAATTTTGAATTGATTCTCTAGCCCAAACATTCAAACACCAAACCAGCCCAAGTTAGCACCTCACCCGGTCCAAATCAGCTGGTCTTTCAGACCATCCAAATGACGTAGTATAATACCAATACTACGTTGTTTCAACATCAACTAATCTCAGCCATCCATCCATTCCCCATCTAACGGTCCACAGCTCTGCCCATAACCCATATCCAGACCCCGACCCATTCAATTAGAGACCGACCTAGTCTCAAAGGTGTCTAAACGACATTATTTCGTTTAAGTGATAGATCTAGGCCATTGATCTTAGTTGATTTAACGGCTTGAATTCAATCTCCAATCCCATATAAAAGAGATTTACGGACCCCC
>MU693026.1:293865-315871 GCA_026770625.1 Nicotiana glauca
CCCTATTCCGCCACCGGAGATCGCCTAACGGCGGTTCCGGTGGTCCAACCCCTCCTAAATTTACACCGCCTCTTACCTCAACCTCCACATCTCCGTGCCACCCTCAACTTCCCTCGAATCCTAGCCCAGCCCTTCGAATATTCGAAAAACCAAACGGCTTTTCCGGCATCACCTCCGATGGCCACCAAATTTACACCCTAGGTCCCCCTCACCTTCCTCCTCCCGAATATCCAAAAACCTACTGTCAAATAACACCAGAACCACTCGAATATTCATTTGACCGCATGAACCCTAGTGCCGCCACAAAATTCCCCGGTGGCGGTGCCATCTCCTATCAATCTCAAAACTACACCCCTGAACCACCATCACTTCCTCACCCCAAATCCCCTATCATTTTCCTTCAAACGTCTCTGGAACGATTCAAATATTGGATCAAAGGTTCGAGCCCTAAGAGTCTAAAATAAAATTACACAGGCAGGGTCAAGGGTTCACTTTCATGAAGTCTTAGGACCAATTACATCGTGAAATGATGTCCTCCACCTGTTCTTGATAAAGAACAGATGAGGGACATCATCTTGTGGTGTAATTGAGAGGGTCAATAGCAGTTCAAGTTTGAGCTGGTAAGTTTCCATTATTATTTCTGTTCGCCTTAGCATTCGTTCCATCTCTTCCTCTTATTTTTTTCTTCTACATCTATTTTGATTGGTCTAATCTGATTGAAATTGTGATTAGCTTCGAATCCAGTTTCTTTGCTTTAGTTTTGTTTATTTATTCATATTTATCTCTGTTAATTTTAGTTTTCATGTTCAAATTATTTGGTTCCATTTGTTTTGTTTTTTGACTTTTAGGTTTGTTAATTATCTTCTGTATTAAGCGTTAATGTTTTTATTTACCATATGAATCATTAGACTTCTAGTTTTTCATTTTAGGGATTAGTCAAATTAGTTAACTTGTGTTTGATGATGATTGTCCTAAAATCAACATGTTAGTATTCTGTGATGTTTTAGCTCCATGTCGAAATAATCGTGTTAATTGTTTTAGAGGTTGAATATCAAATAATTTTGTGCATTGACTATTTCTTGCTGGCCTAATGAGTCTGCTTTAGAGAATTGCTTGTGATGATTCATAAGAATTCAGAACTCTAGGGGGTTTTGAAAGAAGGGATAAGGGCAATAATAATTGGTTGGCCTGTAAGGATAATTAACAAAGGATTAAGGGAATATTAGCAGAGGCTATAGGGATTTAATAAGAGCTCCTAACTTGGGTAGAGGGCAGAAGAGATATTTTAGTTAATAAACACTAAGTTAGTGTGATTGTAAAAGAGGAAAGACAACTAGTAGTGGAAACTACACTAATCCTGGTTTTTAAGACTGAAATGGATACTACTGAATTAATTAAAAGCACTAAATTAGTGGATAATTAAGAAATAAAAAGTAGAATTGAAAGTGGAAGATGCACTAGCAGGATGCCTCTTTAGAAGGCTGAAAATAAGAAAGAAAAAGGAGACACGTATAGACTGAAAGAAAAACAGACTGAAAATTTAAGAGGGATCAACATTAAGAAACAATCCAAAAACTAGAGAGTTCAAAAGGGAGGAAGAGAAACAGACAAGAAAATTCTAAAAAGTATTATTGTTCCATTGAGGAAGTTTTCTGATTCTAGTTAATCTAGTATTAAAATAGCTTAAGTTTTCTTGGTGTTGTTCAGTAACTGAAGCTTGAAAGGTCTAAGAATCTATTTTCAAGTTGAATCTGGTTCGTTCGAGTGAGTTGATTGGTTATTTGCTTGGGTTTATTGATTGCTGGTTTGATTCTCGGATTCTCTGGTGTCACTTGTTTTTCTGAAAATTCTCCTATTGTCGTTATTGAACGCTGCTAGATTGGTTATTTGCTGTTGCTGTTGCTGTTTGACCGACCTCTCATTTTTGGTATATACTTCAACTTCTAGGTACACGTACTGAGCTTCAATCTCATGAAAATCGTCAGTTGAAAATAAATGAAGTGGAAGCCCATTTTGCTGAAATTTCTAGTTGATTTACTGCTTTCATTATAATTCTATTATAATAACTGGACTTGTCACACCTCCTTTTCGCTACCACATCCCGTGAATGGTATAATAAAAGGAGTTTTTCCAATTAAAAGACAATCGAAACGGGATTTATATATTAAGAGATTCAGAGTCGCTAATTGGGAGATTAATGGTGTCCCAAGTCACCGATTGAATCCCGAATCGAGGAAATTATTGACTCTATTTAACAGTCCGCGATCCAGAAATCCGAGTAAGGAATTCTGTTAACCCGGGAGAAGGTGTTAGGCATTCCCGGGTTTCGTGGTTCTAGCACGGTCGCTCAACTGTCATATTTGGCTTATTTATTTGATTTTAGTACATGTTTTAACCTATGTACGTTTTAACTTTGAACCACTTTTATTATTATTATTTTAAGAGAATTGTAACGTCGTGAATCTCGAACCGCGTCACATAAATGCACTTGCGATTTTTGACACATTTCGACTTCATTGAGATTTGGATTTGGGTCACATAAATGTGCACCCGAATTTAGGAAGGTAGATTATTAAAATAATGCGCCTAAAGTAACTACGCGTTGTTAACTTTGCGAGGGCCATGGAATTTGCTAAATAGCACGCCTTGAATCATTGCAAAGGGTTTTTATTATTCGAGATTATTATAATTGGGCTACATGAAATGCAATATTAGGATGCCATATACACTTAAAATTAATTACTGGTCATTGAGACCATTTCATGGTGGGAAATTCGGCAGACTACTTGTGATCCAACACTTCATAAAGAGGAACATCGCTAATGAATTTTCAAATCAAAATGGCAATACAAAAATCAACAGAAGACGGGTTGAAAATCAAATGGAGCGACACTCTGTTAATTGCTATACACGCATGCCAACATCAAATTCCTACTAATAACCTTTTTGCAATTTTTCAAAGGCAAACCTTTATCACACGAAATTCACCAGCAAAGTAATAAACCATAAGGATCTAAAAAAAACCATATCAATATAACATTGAAATATATGAACAGAGAGGCCTTAGAAAATTATTCAAATCTTACAATACATTGAAAAATAACTATAAAGAATTACCTTAAACAATCTGAGAAGGGCACTACTCTTTCGTTAGCTCAAATGAATAAGTAGCCTATTTCAAAGTTAAAGATCATGCTGATGTAACTTCATTTCGAAAAGCAAAGAAGAAAACAAAAAATCGAACAAATACTCTCCTAGCATCCACAACAAAATAAATTGCAAATCAAAGAATGCATGGAGTTAGAACTGGACCTCAAATAACTGCAACTTTCAATATATATAGCTCCACTTGGTATACAGAGCAAATAAATGATTGTTTTGAGAACTGCTCAAAAACCAAAACCGCCAACGGAGCTCGAACAGAAAAACCTCGCGTAGATCTCAATCAAAATCGAGTACGGCGAACTCGACTCAACTCCCAATGCTGCTGTTATATGCATGAAACGGGGGGCGGCTGTTTGGAGCTGATTTTAGGAGGGTTCTTGGGGTGATGTTTTGGGCTGCTTCAAGGTGGTTTGAAGGGTGATTTTGGAGCTAAAAATGGTGGTGTTTTTTTTGGAGGAATAAGCAGATGGTGCTTTTTTTTATATCCTGCATATCACTTAGGTCCTAGAGTCTTTTTGCTTTTGTTTATGTTTTTTTTGTTTTTTGCTGATCATCCCTTCAATGTATTCGGCTCATCCCCCTAAAGTGTATTTTTTGTGTGTATATATAGTAGTGTATTGGGTGTGTGTGGGGAATAGTTTTGGGGGGAAAATATTTTGGGGAAGGGTTCTTCTAGTTTTTATTCCCAATTTCTTTTTATCTTTTTTTTTATTATTAAAATTCCTAGAATTGAAAACCTAAATTATCTAAAATTATGCTAATTATGACAGATCAAGTTCAATTCTACTCAGTGTGCGGCTTTGGTTCTGTAACTGAGCTATCGCCACCTGTTAAGCATGTAACACTTTGAAGATCATCCGTAGATTGATCCCATCTCCCCATTATTTTATTTTTCTTTGTCGATCGGGCTCCATCACGGATGCTATTCCCGGGGTCGGTTAGCAGGTTTGTCTCAATAGCCACATCTGAGTTTGCGTCCAACGGCTCCGCAACATGAATTTTGAAGGGATCGATGGGTGGTTCCTCGTTACCATGATCTATGTTGTTATTTTCACTATGGTGACTGGACTCATTGTCAACAAGAAGGGGTACCAATTGTGAGTTTGATATTTTGAGCTTTAACTTGAAATTAGAGGCACCTCAAAGAATAAGTGTAAAGTAGTATGTATTATGGAAAATTTGTATCAAATAACCACTATTATCCTTATCCTTATCCCCGCAGTGGCGCCAAACTGTTTACCCGCAAAATCATATAGCAATAGAATTTATAAGTGGTTCTAAGGATACGTGGGTTTAACTGATACAAAGCGATAAATTAAACCTAAAAGGGCCAAATGTATCCATGTACTATCAGAAATTAGTTATCAATACCCTCTATTATAATTTCCTTCATTATCCACCTATACCACTACCCATTTTAATATTTATGCCCTCACATCTAACGTATCATTTTTAAGACACTTGGCACGATCTTGAAAAGCCTAACCATCTATCTTTTTACCCTTCCCGTGATAATTTTACACTTCAATACCATACAAGAGGGGGGTGATTTATGTGGTACCCGATTTTCGCTTAACTTGAGTATAGAAGAATTTGGTTCTTCTATGTGTTCCAACTATTGCTATTTGATGAATAATAAGTAAAGAAAATAAAGAACTCAGAGATTTTACGTGGAAAACACCTGGCTCAAAAGGTAAAAAAAACCACGACCCACTTTCTAGTAGGATTTTCCCAAACTCACCACTAAAATCACTGAGCCAAAAACAACATTTACAAAAACTCTTTTGTAAACCTAGGATTAACTCTAATCCCGTTATGGCACACAGCCTCAACTGTTGCGACAACTTCAAGTTAAATCTAACTTGAAAACTCTAAGTACCTAATACAATTACTTCTAAATAAGCTGAAAGGTACAATGTAAAATCCCTACTACAATTAAACTAGAATAAAAGATAGATACTTGGAACTGGTTCTTCTATCTGGTTCAAGTAGCTTCAGGATTGCACGCTTGAATCAAATATAAATTGCTCGCAAAATTGCCTTGCTATTTTTCTCTCAATTCATGTTTAACTTCTGCGTATGTGCATTACCTGTAAAAGACAACAACACTATTATTTAAGGAGTTAGCAATTAGAGATTGAATAGGATACAGATGTTACTCCTCCATGGTAAAAGAGCTCTAGTTGATATCATACTCTAACTCTTATCATTTTCCTAAACCATGTTCTCTTTGTTAAGGAGTCTTTCTCCTTATCCAATATGAAACATTTTCGATCATTATTAGGAGATGTTACTTCTGATAAGTTAGGCTTATCTCTTTCACGTGCATCTCGCATGTTTGGGTTGATCACAATTGTGCCTTACAAGATGGACCTGGTCCATGCCTGAGTTCTTTTCTCAATCTTCAAAACTTCACTTTTACATGGGCCAACAAATTCCCCCTTTTGTTGATGACAAACTCCGTGTTTTTTACTCGCATAGGCCCTGTAAGAACTCATCTTATTCAACAATACAAAGTTTAGAAAAATTTACCTATCATTAAGGACCGGGTTAATTAGGTTATAAGCATCACATATTCAGAATATGTAACGAACATATTTAGAATATGTAAAGCACATCGAAAAGTTGCATAAACAAGTGTGAGTCCCAGAATTTAATAAATAATCATGGTCACTGGGACAACTGCAAGTGCAATCATGGATCAATCATCAGTAATCAACCAAACATATTTAAAGTATCAAGTAAATATTAACAGTCAACAAGAGCAAAAAAAAAAGATATCATTGATAGAAGGTATGTTTCTGCCATAATCCACAACCAAAATACAAAAATATTCAAAACATGAGCAAAAAGGAAGAGAAATCCCTAATCTGGGTCACTGGAGGTGCCAGATAGGTTCAGTACATAAAAGGCTAGAATTCCTAAGGCTTGGGAGAGCTAGAGGGTTGTTTTTAGGCATGGAGAAGATTCAGCATATGGTGAATAATCCTATCATTCTTCTCCTTTTCCTTGGTAAGCTTAGTTCTGAGAGCATCCATCTCAGATTCAATCTCTGCTAAACGAGCCTTTAGCCTAGCTATCTCAGCATCTTTGGCCTCACTTTCCTGAACATGAACCCTGACTTTACTGGTGATAGGTGTCTTCTTGGATGAACCAGGTTCATTTGGAATGGCATTGACTATATAGTCGCTAGCAAGCAGAGTATTAATGCCAAAGTAATCGTTGCTTATGGCCATTTCCCACTTCTTTCGAAGCACGTTGCACCTATCCGGAAAAGTAGTCAAAATAAATCCATAGGGGTGGCATGAGCCTTGGGTCCATTGATGACCATGTCCAGTAGCTTGATGATGAATGCAGGCCAGTTAATTTGCCTTCTACTTTCAAGGCACTCCATCAAAACTAAGTCCATATAGTTAGCAATATGCCTTATCTCCTGCCTGGGCAGTTGGCACTTGTTGACAAACTCAAAAATAACTTTGTGTTGTGGTTTCATCTCACTCTTGTGCACAAACTTGGCTTCATTCATTTCTTCAACATCACAGAATCTACTAGTGATTGAAGGGCAGAAGGAAGGGAATCTAGACTAGGCCATTTTTGCCTAGTATAGTCATCATATCCCTCAGAAAGGATGTCAAGAATTTCTACCAGCTTCTCTACATCAAAGTTCACTTTAACTCCTGTTACTTGATTTGTAACTCTGCTATCTTTGACCTCCGCATTCGCCATGAATTCAATGATTTCATTTCTGGCTAATCTCCCATCCATCTGAAGGACCATGTCTTTCCAGCCTTGCACAGCTAGGGTGTCAACCAAACAAACCATTCCTAGTTCCACCAAGTCTTTCAGCAATCTTCCCTTCAAAATATTTCTTTTGCAAAACATGGCCAACTTGTCTTGTTCACCATCAGACTCACGCTTTTCTTCACCACTCCACTCCTCATCTTCAGAGATTGTAACTTATTTGTTTTTCATTGCAGACCGTGTCCTCTTGTCCAATGAGGGTTCCGTAGCCTTAGACACAGATGAAGACTTCTTGGAAGAAGTCTTGGTCTTTTTAGGTTTGGTGTTCTGAACCTCCATTGTTGTATGTTCCTCCCGATGGACCTGTTTCATCTCCTCAACATCTACAACTTCATATGACTCTACAACCTTACCCTTTCCTTTGTCCATCCTCTTTTTATTGCTTTCAACCAAAGCTTTTTGAAATTCACTCTCAACCTATTTCACTCTACTCCTTGTGGTTCTTCCCTTTGGCAAAGGAAATTCAGTAGTTGTTGGGGAGGAGGCCTTTCCTTTCTTGGAACGCTTTGCAATGCTGAGGGCCTTTGGTGTTGGAGTTCTCCTTTTCTTTGGATCATAATTGGCACCTACCTTTTTCAGAAGGTCTGCTAGGGTCTCTTTAATTGATGAACCAGGTTCATTTGCCTATGAACTTAGATTAACTAACCCTTCAGCAGCCTCCCCTGAACCACTTCACCCTGACTTCTTGCCATTTTCTTCTACAGCTGCCTGTGCAACCCTACAGATAGCTGGTACAGGAAATTCAAAGGTGGGTGAAGAATCAGCCACTCGTTTCCCTTTTCCCCTCACATCGCCACATTCACCCTGTCTCTCTCTTTTCCTTTTTCAATTTACTTTTTACCTCCAATACTTCCCCACTCAAGTATTTCCACATCCCTGATAGGCCAAACCAAAACAAACCTATTTTCTAAATTTTCAGCCGAGGAAGAACTTACCTTGGGGGAGGGGGGGTTTGATCTTTCTAAGAGTTAGAAGACCTTGGTCCTTCCCATTCATTTGCAGATTTGAACGAATCTTCTAAGTTATGAGAATTTTAGGCTTGACTCGCCTTTGATTTCTCGTTCAATTTCTTTGAGAGAGCACCAGATGCCACTATTTTGCGAGCAAGCATTTTTACTCGCCTTTTCCTGGGTTGAGGAGTTGTTCTAGGTGGAGGAGGGGTGGATGAATCAGAGGGAGTAGGCTGGGGAGGATTTTCAGGGTTATGTTGAGGGTTCGACATTGTAGCTGAGGGCTTGAGAGAGTTTGTGAATTAGACTTTTGGAGAAGAAAATGATTTAGAGTAAAGAAGGATTTTTGATAATTTTGGAATAATGAGGGTGGAAGAAGGTAATAATGGGTATTTAAATGGAATGACTCATTTAATGGATAATAGTAGCTTTAGCAGTCAATTAAGGGTCTAATCAACCTAGAATTGCAGATTGGATGAACGGTTAGGCTTCCCTAGATTTTAGGCAATTTTTGTGATGAGAATTTTAATAAGGTCGGAACTAGTTCAAAAACAAATGGATAGGATTTTCTAATGTATTGAACATTGGTAGGACTCAGCGCATGATTTAAATAATTATATTTCTAATTTTGCAAAGTATAGAAAATATATCCTTGTCATTCAGGTGAACTAATACTGATAAACAGGTTCTTCATTTAGAATTCTCTTTATCATGCCTCAATTTACCAAAATAGAGAAAATATTGTTAGAGATCAATGAGTCGTATCAGCACATTTCACTGGAGTATACTATTTACAGTATGAAAATGAGTAAAAACTTATCTAGATATTTACACAAGTTCCAGATTCCTTACCCAAAAAAAATATTTTTTTTCACTGTGCATTCTGAACTGATCCCATTAGGTGATCTTAATCATCCCTAATTCTAACATGTTCCTTTCAAAGCTTTCTCTACTTAGTGATTTAGTAAAGATAGCAGCAATTTTTTTATCAGCAGCACAGAATTCTATAGTAATCAATTATTCTCATAGTTGTCCCGTAAAAGAAGATGTCTAAAATCTATTTGCTATGTCCTCTTATGATGAATTGGGTACTTTGTCATACTTATAGAACTATTTTATTATCACAAAAGATAGGGATGCAACCAATTTCAATGCCAGAATCCATTAGCTGTTGCTTGATCCACAACAGTTGGGACAAAAAGAGGTAGCAGCAACATACTCAGCCTCAACAATGGATAAGGCCACTGAATTCTGGTTTTTAGTGGCCCATGATACCAGACATGAGCCAAGAAATGATCCATACCTAAGGTGTTTTTCCTATCCACAAGGAAACTTGTATAGTTAGTATCAGCAAATCCTACTAGATTAAAAGTTACTACCTTTAGGGAACCAAAGACAAAGATCAATAGTGACTTTCAAATATCTCAGTATCCTCTTGACAGCAGTCAAGTAGGATTCCTTAGGATTGGCCTGAAAACGAGCACAAAGCTCTACACTGAAAACTATGCCAAGTCTGCTAGCAGTAAGATACAAAAGTGAGCCAATCATTCCCCTATACAACTTTTGATCAACTTATGAACCAGGTTCATATATGTCTAATTTAGTAGTTGTTGCAATGGGTGTGTCTATTTCTATTTATTCATCCATTTGAAACATCTTAAATCAACTTTTTGCATATTTCTACTGATGGATCATGGTTCCATTTGGGTTTTGTTTGATCTATAAGCCTAAGAAAAAGTTAAGCCCACTCATCATACTCATTTCAAATTTACTCCGCACTAATTTTGCAAAATCCTTACTTAGTTTTTCAGTGGTTGTCCCAAAAATTATGCCATCAACATATATTTGTACTAATAGTAGATCCTTACCTTTTCCCCTCAAGAATAAAGTACAATCAATCTTACCTCTTTTGTATGCATGCTCAAACAGGATTTTGGATAGACTTTCATACTACGCTCTAGGAGCCTGCTTGGGTCCATATAAGGCCTTCTCCAATTTGTATACATGATCTAGACACTCTTACTTTCAAACCCTGGAGGTTGTTTGATAAAGACTTCTTTATTTAAGTAGCCATTGATAAAGGCACTCTTCACATCCATTTGGTGAAGGGTAAATTCCATATGTGTTGCAAGGCTATGAGGAGTCTTATTGCCTCCAGTCTTGCTACTGGATCAATGGTTTCATCATAATCTATGCCCTCCCATTGGCTAAAACCTTGGACCACTAGCATTGTCTTGTTCCTTGTAACTGTTCCATCTTCATCAAGTTTGTTTCTGAAGACCCATTTGGTGCCAATCACTAATCTATCCTTGAGTCTTCTGACCATATGCCACACTTGGCTTCTTTCAAACGGATTGAGTTAATATTGTATTGCATTCACC
Organism: Nicotiana glauca; assembly: GCA_026770625.1. NCBI lineage: Eukaryota > Viridiplantae > Streptophyta > Magnoliopsida > Solanales > Solanaceae > Nicotiana > Nicotiana glauca. The sequence goes on from MU693026.1 coordinate 304,163, forward strand.
CAATCTACATCCTGCAAGGCTTCAGTAACATTTTTAGGTTCAACAAGAGATAAGAAGGTATCAAAAGCACACAGATCCTTTAATTGAGATTTGGTTTTAATTCCATAAGTTGGATCTGTAAGGATGTTCTAAATGGGATGAGACTTTAATACATGTAAGTTTTCACAACCAACTAATTTATGTTGGAGTTTCTCCTATGTTTTGTTATTGAGTAACATGCTCATGAACATGTTCCATTTGGGAGTTAGATTCACTTTTTCTTTGTTCAGTTGCCCCGGATGTTCCATCACCTGTTCCTTTTTTGGTGCATCTTCAGCTTGAGCTGTGACATCACTCAATTCTTTTTCTATCCCAATGGCTTCAGCTTCATGTTCATATCTCTCAGAAAGAATGTTAGTTTCATCAAAAACTACATGTACACTTTCTTCTACACACAAGGTTCTTTTGTTGTACACTTTATAAGCTTCGCTATATGAAGAATATCCCAATAATACTCCCTCATCACTTATGGGATCAAACTTACCTAGGGAGTCCTTTCCATTATTGTGCACAAAGCAATTGCATCCAAATTCCCTAAGATAGGATATATTTGGTTTTCTCCCTTTAAGTAACTGATAGGGAGTCTTGTCTACAAGAGTTCTAGTCATGCACCTATTAATGATGTAACATGCAGTGTTTACAGCTTTTGCCCAGAAGCTATGGGGCAGTTTACTAGAAAGAAACATAGTCCTAGCCATATCTTCAAGAGTACTATTCTTTCTTTTAACTACTCCATTTTGTTGAGGAGTCCTAGGGGCAGAGAAATTATGATCTATACCATGCTCATCACAAAATTTAGCAAACTTAGCATTTTCAAATTCAGTTCCATGATCAGACCTAATTGATGCAAGCTAATTACCTAGTTGTTTCTGAGTTTTCTAACAAAGGCAGTGAACATGTCAAATGCTTCATCCTTAAAAATAATATCGAAGTAAACCTAGAGTAATCATCAATAATTACCATCACATATTTCTTACCACCTCTTCTCAATGTTCTCATTGGACCATAGAGATCCATATGAACCATTTCCATCGTCCTGGATGTGCTTACAATTTTCTTTATTTTAAAAGATGATCTTACCAGCTTCCCCCTTTCACAAGCCTCACAAACTTTGTCTTCCTTGAACATGATGTTAGGCAACCCTATCACCAGGTCCTTGGAGACTAATTTGTTGAGTTGATTCAGACTTGCATGACCAAGCCTTTTGTGCCACAGGAGGGGATCATTGGCCGACACACTCAAGCAAGTGAGTTCATTTTCTGAAAGAGTGGTGTAATGACCCGGCCATTCATTTTTGGAATTTACGCCCCGATCCCCTATTAACTATTTTCCCCAAGTTTATTTTTGCTATTTTGATTTGCCGGGATGTTCGGTCTTGAGTTTCGGAGAGTTTTGGGACACTTAGTCCCTAAATGAGATGACCTTGGAATTGAATTCTGATGGTTCTGTTAGCTTTGTTAGGTGATCGCAGAGTTGGGAGCGTGTTCGAAATGTGTTTTGGAGATCCGTAGCTAATTTAAGCTTGAAATGCCGAAGTTTGGATTTTTGAAGTTTCTGGTCGGATAGTGAGATTTTTTATCCGAGGGTCGGAATGGAATTTCAGAAGTTGCAGTAGTTCCATCATGTCATTTGGGATGTCTGTGCAAAATTTTAGGTCATTCGAATGTGTTTTGGTTAGGTTTTTTATCGAAAGCGTATTTTGAGGAAATTTGAAGTTTTTAGGCTCAAATCCTTGATTAATTCAGGTTTCCGACGTTGTTTTAGGTGATTTAAGGATTGGTGCAAGTTTTAATAATGTTATGGGATATGTCCATAGTTTTGGTTGAGGTTCCGGGGGCCTTGGGTGTGTTTCGGATGCTCAACGGGGCATTTTTGTGTTGAAAAGAATTGTAGATTTTCTCTTCAGTTCTGTTGCAGGTTTTCCTTCTCTGCGATCGCAGCTTACCCTCCGCGATCACATAGTGTAATTTCGGAGGGTGATGATTTTGTTCTACGTGATTGCATTAGCTAGTTCACCATCGCATAAGTCAACCTTTCCCTTCTTCGCGTTCGCAAGTGTTCTCCCGCGTTCGTATAGTAGAAATTAGGAGCTGGTACTTCATTGCAGTTTCCCTTTCGTGATCACATGGCACTATTCGCTATCTCACAGGTCTATTCCTCTATATTATGCGATCGTATGGCTTGGATTGCGTTTGCTTAGGCTATTTTCTGAGCCTTTATAATTTACTCTTCGCAATCGCATTCCTCTTTTTTGCGATTGCATAGAACAAAATGTTTGGGCAGTTATAAACTTTCAAAAACTGAGGGTTAGCCATTTTTATCAAAACACAAGCTTGGGAACTCGAATTTGAGGGAGATTTTGAGGGTTTTTCAGGGACAACCATTGGGTAACGATTCTATACTCCTCTTTGCGTATAACCCACTAATCTAGTCATGAATTCTTCCTTTAATTTAAGATTTTTAATGAAAAATTGGTAAAAACTTCCTAGACCAAATTATTGAGTTTTGAGTGGGTGTTTGACCTCCGATTTGAGAGATTTTTATATGGTTAGATTTGTGAGAGTATGAGGGTTCTGAATCTGTTAATTTCATCTGATTCTGAGACATTGGCTTGAGGGGTGTTTTAGTCATTTTACCTAATTTCGCGTCTTAGCTTTGAATTAAATCGTAGAATTAGTTGCTTGAGATGTTATTTATGTTATGTAATTGAATTGAATAGATTTGGGCCATTTGGAGTCGGAAACTCGTGGCAAGCGTGTGGTTTCGAGTTGATTTTGGAGCCGATTCGAGGTAAGTGGCTTGTCTAACCTTATGTGGGGGACCCTCTCCCATAGGATATGATATTTCGTAATTGAATACCTTGTACGTGAGGCGACGAGCATGCACTTGAGATAATTGTTGAAAATCCGATTTTACTTTAATTACTTAAACTGAGTTCTTTTCTTGCTTGCTTTATTCTACATGCAAATATAGCATGTGTTTGTTTAGAAAAGTATGAGTAGTTGAATTAATTGCCTATTTGCTTAAACTGCCTTAATTGCATTAGGTGAGGAATGTTAGGCTAGAATTTACTGTTTACTCATTATAGACTTAGTATTTATTTTGATGTCCTTGAGCTGTTGTTGTGTGTTTTAAATTAGTACTACAGGACGACATCCTGGGAGATCCCCTGTGCGTCATTATGGTATGTATTGAGGTGCGGGATACCAAGAGATACCTGGCACATGTATTGAGGATACCAAGAGATTCTCAGGATATCAAGAGATCCCTGGCATATGTATTGAGCGTACCAAGAGATCCTCGGGATACCAAGAGACCCCTAGAGTGTATATTGAGGATACCAAGAGAACCCAATAATTTATCTTCCTGTGAGGGGTATTTCCTTGTAGTTTGCTTTTATCTCTATTTTCATTATTGCACTATTTTTATACTGTGTATATCTTTATTACTGATTCTCAGTTTTACTGATTATTGCCCTGTAATTACATTATATATATATATATATATATATATATATATATATATATATATATCAGTAGGGCCCTGACCTTCCTCGTCACTACCCAACCAAGGTTAGGCTTGGCTCTTACTGAGTACCGTTGTGGTGTACTCATGCCCTCTCTGCACATGTTTTTTATGTGCAGATCCAGGTAATTCCACGCAGGCGTATCATCCTTGAGGCATGGAGCATTTCGGAAACTTCGAGGTACATCTGCCGCGTTCACAGACCGAAGAGTCTCCTTCTTTACTATATCTGTAGTGTTAACCCTTCTATCATACTATTGATCTAGACATTTCTGGGGATTAGAGCACTTTACTGAATTCCTTTTAGCTTGTGTTCCTGTGAGTTTTCAGGTTTTGGGAAAGCAATATAGGATGTTGTGATGTGGAGTTCTATATGCCGAGCTCCATTTTATATACTGTTTCTCCTTTAAATTGTTCAGTTTTAGTTATTATTCTGCAAGTTAGTTATGTTTCCACATTGTTAGGCTTACCTTGTTGTAGAGACTAGGCGCTATCATGACATGTTCACGGTGGGTGAATGGGGGTCGTGTGAAGTTGGTATCAGAGGTCTAGGTTCATAGGAGTCACGGAACACGGGCCGGTTTATTAGAGTCTCGCTGATCGGTACTGAGATGTCTGTACTTATCTACGAGAGGCTATGTAACTGTTAGGAAAAATTACACTTCATTTGATTTTCTTATCATGCGAGATTCTTCATATCACAACTAAACTCATGTCTTCTATTCTCTCACATATGGTAAGGACACACACACCGCCAAGGTACCACCAGTGGTATCAGCCAGAGTCTAGACACCCGATATGTCTGCCATAACTACTCCAACACTCTAGGAAACTTTGGCACAGTTCATGAGTATGTACACCACTTTGGCTTAGGAAGGGTTTTTTCCCCTTGCTACAGCCATATCCAAGGTAGGGGAGGAGTACAAACTCCCACCGCCCGTACTCTAAAGTAGCGAGTGCATGTTGAGCAGGCCCTAGAGGTTATACCTGCGTCGTCTGCAGAATCAGTTCAGCCTAAGGATAGGGCAGCGGCTTCAGTGGATGAGTAGCGGAGACTTGAGAGGTTCAAGAAATATGATCCTCCTATATTCAGTGGGCTAGCATCAAAGGATGCCTTGGGATTTCTAGATGAGTGCTACCGTATTCTCCGCACTATGGGCATATCAGGATCGAGTGGGGTTTCCTTCACCACTTTCTAGCTTCGAGGAGCCGCTTATCAGTGGTGGCATGCTTATGAGTTAGACAGTCCGAATGAGGCACCTTCCCTGACTTGGGCTCAGTTTTCAGAGATGTTTACGAGGGAGTATGTCCTCCAGAGTCTTAGGGACTCATGGCGCGCAGAGTTTGAGCATTTGCGCCAGGGTAGGATGACTGTCGGAGTATGATGTCTGTTACATTGACTTGGCTAGATATGCACCACCCTTAGTGCCTATAGTTAGTTAGACAGTCCGAATGAGGCAGCTTCCCTGACTTGGGCTCAGTTTTCAGAGATGTTCACGAGGGAGTATGTCCTCCAGAGTCTTAGGGACTCATGGCGCACGGAGTTTGAGCATTTGCGCTAGGGTACGATGACTGTCGGAGTATGATGTCTGTTATATTGACTTGGCTAGACATGCACCAGACTTAGTGTCTATAGTTCGCGAGAAGGTTCGCCAGTTTATTGAGGGGCTTATTCCCAACATCAGATCTAGCATGGCTCGTGAGTTAGAGACGGATGTATCTTATCAGCAGGCGATGAGCATTGCTAAGAGGATTGAGGGTATGCATGCTAGGGACAGGGAGGAGAGGGAGGCCAAGAGGTCTTGAGAGTCGGGCCATTATTCTGGTGCCCGTGCCCCAGCTGCAGGTCATCATGGTAGGGGTCTTATGGGCCGCCCGTTCATTCAGCTCTTCCAGCAGCACACCTAGACCTCAAGATCCTTATTATGCACCTTCAGTCTCTAGTGCGCCTCTTGCACGAGGTGCTTCTAGTGGTCAGTCCAACAGACTTGGCCCGAGCCAGTCATAGCAGCCACGTCCTCCCAGAGCTTGTTTTGAGTGTGGCGACACATGACATGTGGTGAGGGATTGCCCCAAACTTAGGAGCGCTGCACCCCCATAAACTCCTCAGCTACAGCGCACCTCGCAGAGCTCTTTGGCTATGGTTCAAGCCCAGCTGTTACTCCTTCGGCCCAGCCATCCAGAGGTGGAGGTCGGGGAGGTAGAGGTTACCCTTGAGGGGGAGGCCAGGCCAGATATTATGCCCTTCCAGGCTATATTGAGGCCGCCGCCTCTGATTCTGTCATCACAGGTACTATTTTGATTTGTTACAGAGATGCATCGATTCTATCTTATCCAGGCTCCACTTATTCTTATGTATCTTCTTAATTTGCTCCGTATTTGGGGGTACCTCAGGATTCTTTAAGTTCCCCAATTTATGTTTATACTCCTATGGGAGATTTTCTTATTGTGAATCATGTTTACCGGTCATGTTTGGGTATTCTTGGATGTTTTGAGACAAGGGCTGACTTATTATTGCTCAGAATGGTTGATTTTGATATTATTTTGGGCATGGACTGGTTATCACCCCATTGTGCTATTCTTGATTGTCACACCAAAATTGTGATGCTGGCCATGCTAGGTGTACCGCGTATTGAGTGGAGGGGTACCTTAGATCATACCCCTAGTAGAGTTATTTATTTCCTTAAAGCTCAATGTATGGCTGAGAAGGGGTGTGTCGTGTATTTAGCTTATGTGAGAGATGTCAGTGTTGATTCTCCTTCTGTTGATTTAGCCCTAGTGGTTCGGGATTTCCCTGATGTGTTTCTAGCTGATGTTATGGGCATGCCACCTGATAGGGACATTTATTTTGACAATGATCTATTGCCGGGCACTTAGCCCATCTCTATCCCTCCGTACCGTATGGCTCCTCCTGAGTTGAAGGAGTAATTGCAGGAATTATTTGATAAGGGTTTTACTCGACCCAGTGTATCGCCTTGGGGTGCTCCTGTATTATTTGTAAAGAAGAAGGATGGTTCTATGCACATGTGTATTGATTACCGCCAGTTGAACAAGGTTACAATGAAGAATCGTTATCCTTTGACTCGTATTGATGATCTATTTAACCAGCTTCAGGGCGCATGGGAGTTTTCTAAGATTGATTTGTGCTCAGGTTACCATCAACTGAAGATTCAGGAGCTAGATATCCCAAAGATTGCCTTCAACACTCGGTATGATCATTACGAGTTCCTTGTTATGTCATTTGGGCTGACCAATGGCCCAGCAACCTTCATGCATTTGATGCACATTGTATTCTGGCCATATCTTGACTCTTTTGTCATTGTCTTTATTGATGATATTCTGGTGTATTCCTATAGTCGGGAAGATCACGAGCAGCGCCTGACGATAGTACTTCCGACTTTGAGAGAAAAGAGATTATATGCAAAGTTTTCAAAATGTGAATTTTGGTTGGATTCCGTGGCATTCTTGGGTCACGTGGTGTCGAGTGAGGGCATTCGGGTGGATCTGAAGACGGTAGAGGTAGTGCAGACTTGGCCCAGACCATCCTCAGCTATAGATATTCATAGTTTCTTTGGCTTGGCGGGCTACTATTGTTGTTTTGTAGAAGGGTTTTTATCGATTGCAGCCCCTATTACTAGATTGACACATAAGGGTGCTCCATTTTAGTGGACAGAGGAGTGTGAGGCGGGCTTTCAGAAGCTCAAGGCAGCCCTGACTACAGCCCCAGTTTTGATATTGCCTACCGGTTCGGGGTCTTATAATGTCTATTGTGATGCCTCGAGAGTTGGCCTTGGAGCGGTATTGATGCAGAATGGTAGGGTCATTTCATACGCATCTAAACAGTTGAAGATACACGAGAAGATTTATCCTGTCCATGATCTTGAGTTAGCTTCCATTGTTCATGCCTTGAAGATTTGGCGTCATTACTTGTACGGTGTGCCTTGTGAGATATATACTGATCACCGGAGTTTTCAGCATCTGTTCAAGCAAAAGGACCTTAATTTGCGTCAGAGGAGATGGTTAGAGCTGCTAAAGGATTATGACATCACTATCTTGTATCACCCGGGCAACGCCAATGTGGTGGCCGATGCTTTGAGCCATAGGGCAAAGAGTTTGGGGAGTTTGGCTTATTTACCAGCAGCAAAGAGGCCTATGGCGATGGATGTTCAGGCCCTAGCCAGCCAGTTTGTGATATTGGATCTTTCGGAGCCCTGCCGGGTTCTAGCTTGTGTGGTCTCTCGGTCTTCCTTGTTTGATCATACCAGGGAGCGGTAGTATGATGTCCCTCATTTGCTTGTCCTTAAGGGCAAGGGTATTACATGGCGATGCTCGAGATATGACCATTGGTGATGATGGAGAATTGAGGATACATGGTCAAGTTTGTGTACCCAATGTCGATCGGGTTCGGGAGTTGATTCTAGAGGAGGCCCACAGTTCGCGGTATTCCATTTATCCAGGTGCCGCAAAGATGTATCAGGATTTGAGGTAGCACTACTGGTGGAGGCGGATGAATAAGGATATAGTTGGGTTTGTAGCTCGGTGCCTTAATTGTCAGCAAGTAAAGTATGAGCACTAGAGACCCGGTAGATTGCTTCAGCAGTTAGAGATTTCGGAGTGGAAGTGGGAGCGGATCACCATGGACTTCATATTTGGACTCCCATGGACTTTGAAGAAATTCGATTCCATTTGAGTTATTGTGGATCAGTTGACCAAGTCCGCGCATTTTATCCCTGTGTATACTACGTATTCCTCTGAGCGGTTGGCGGAGATTTATATCTGAGAGATTGCCCGTCTGCATGGTATTCCAATTTCCATTATTTCAAATAGATGTACCCAGTTCACATCACGGTTCTGGAGAGCCGTACAACAGGAGTTGGTTACTCGGGTGGAGTTGAGCACATCATTTCACCCCCAAACGGATGGGCAATCCGAGCGCACTATTCAGATTCTTGAGGATATGCTCCGTGCGTGTGTGATTGAGTTTGGAGGTTCTTGGGATCAGTTCTTGCCATTAGCGGAATTTGCCTACAACAACAGCTATCAGTCCATCATTCAGATGGTACCGTATGAGGCCTTATATGGAAGGCGATGTAGATCTCTGATGGGTTAGTTCGAGCCGCGTGAGGCCAAATTACTGGGCACAGATTTGGTTCAGAATGCTTTGGAGAGATTCAAATTGATTCAGGATAGACTCCGTACAGCCCAGTCCAGATAGAAGAGTTATGCAGATTGGAAGGTTCGTGATGTTTCCTATATGGTTGGAGAGAAAGTTCTACTTCGGGTGTCGCCTATGAAAGGCGTTATAATATTTGGGAAGAAAGGGAAGTTGAGTCCGAGGTTTATTGGCCCTTTCGAGATATTGAGCGTGTTGGGAAGGTTTCCTATGATCTTGCCTTACCTCCTAGCCTAGCAGAGGTTCATACGGTATTTTATGTTTTGATGCTCCGGAGGTATCATGGTGATCTGTCGCACGTGTTGTATTTCAACTCAGTCCAATTGAAGAAGGATATATCTTATGTTGAGGAGCCAGTGGCAATATTAGACAGGCAGGTCAGGAAGCTGAGGTCAAAAAACATTGCATCCGTGAAGATTCAGTGGCGGGGTCAGCCAATCGAGGAGGCGACCTGGGAGACCCAGCAGGATATGTGCAACCAGTACCCTCATCTTTTCACTAGTTCAGTTATATCTTTGTGCTCATTCGAGGACGAACGAATGTTTAAGTGTGGGAGGATGTAACGACCCGGCTGACCGTTTTTCAGAATTTCTGCCTCGATCCCCAATTAACTGCTTTCCCCAAGTTTATTTCTGCTATTTTGGTTTGCCGGGATGTTCGGTCTTGAGTTTCGTAGAGTTTTGGGACACTTAATCCCTAAATGAGAGCTTAAGTGTTGGAAAACTGACCATAGTCAGAACAGTGTGAAGACAACGTCGAAATGGAAATCTGATGGATCCGTTAGCTCCATTAGGTGATCTCGGGGTTGGGAGCGTGTTCAGAATGTGTTTTGGAGGTCCGTAGCTAATTTAGGCTTGAAATGCCGAAGTTTGAATTTTTGAAGTTTCCGGTCTGATAGTGAGATTTTTTATCCGAGGGTCAGGATGGAATCTTTATGTCATTTCGGATGTGTGTGCAAAATTTCAGGTCATTCAGACGTGTTTTAGTTAGGTTTTTTATCGAAAGCGAATTTTGAGGAAATTTGAAGTTCTTAGATTCAAATCCTTGATTAATTCGAGTTTCCGACATTGTTTTAGGTGGTTTAAGGATTGGTGCAAGTTTGAATAATGTTAAGGGATATGTTCGTAGTTTTGGTTGAGGTCCCGGGGACATCGGGTGTGTTTCGGATGCTCAACGGGGCATTTTTGTGTTGAAAAGAGTTGCAAATTTTCTCTTCAGTTCTGCTACAGGTTTTCCTTCTCTGCGATCGCATAGTATAATTTCGGAGGCTGATGATTTTGTTTTACGCGATTGCATTAGATGGTTCGCGATCACGGAAGTCAACCTTTCCCTTCTTCGCGTTTGCAAGTGTTCTCCCGCGTTCGCATAGTAGAAATTAGGAGCTGGTACTTCATTGCAATTTCCCCTTCGCGATCGCATGACACTGTTAGCGATCGCATAGGTCTGTTCCTCTATATTCTGCGATCGCATGGCTTGGGCTGCGTTCGCGTAGGCTATTTTCTGAGCCTTTAAAATTTACTCTTCGCGATCGTATTCCTCTTTTTTGTGATCGCATAGAACAAAATGTCTGGGCGGTTATAAACTTTCAAAAACCGAGGGTTAGCCATTTTTATCAAAACACAAGCTTGGGAGCTCGGATTTGAGGGATATTTCGAGGGTTATTCAGGGACAATGATTGGGTAACGATTCTATACTCCTTTTTTCTTATAACCCACTAATCTAATCATTAATTCTTCCTTTAATTTCGGATTTTGAAAAAAAATTTGGTAAAAACTTCCTAAACCAAATTATTGAGTTTTGAGTGGGTGTTTGACCTCCGAATTGAGAGATTTTTTTATGGTTGGACTCGTGAGAGTATGAGGGTTCTGAATATGATAATTTCATCCTATTCCGAGATGCTGGCCTGAGGGGAATTTTTGTCATTTTACCTAATTTCGCGTCTTAGCCTTGAATTAAATCATAGAATCAGTTGGTTGAGATGTTATTTACGATATATAATCGGATTGAATAAATTTTGGATATTTGAAGTCGGATACTTGTGGAAAACGTGTGGTTTCGAGTTGATTTTGGAGCCGGTTCGAGGTAAGTGGCTTGTCTAACCTTGTGTGGGGGACCCTCTCCCCTTAGGATATGATATTTGGTAATTGAATACCTTGTACGTGAGGTGACAAGCGCGTACTTGAGCTAATTGTTGAAAATCCGGTTGTACTTTAAGTACTTAAACTGAGTTCTTTTCTTGCTTGTTTTATTCTACATGCAAATATAGCCTGTGTTAGTTTAGAAGAGTATGATTAGTTGACTTAATTGCCTATTTGCTTAAACTGCCTTAATTACATTACGTAAAGCATGTTAGCCTACAATTTACTATTTACTCATTACAGACTTAGTATTTATTTTGATGTCCTTGAGCTGTTGTTGTATGTTTTAAATTGGGACTACGGGACGGCATCCAGGGAGATCCCTTGTGCGTAATTATGGTCTAGATTGAGGTGCGGAATACCAAGAGATCCCTGGCACATATATTGAGGATACCAAGAGATCCTCGGGATACTAAGAGATCCCTGGCATATTTATTGAGGATACGAAGAGATCCTAGGGATAGCAAGAGACCCCTAGAGTGTATATTGATGATACCAAGAGATCCAGATTATTTATCTTGCTGTGAGGGGTATTTCCTTGTAGTTTGCTTTTATCTCTATTTCCCTTATTGCACTATTTTTATACTGTGTAGATCTTTATTATCGATTCTCAGTTTTACTGCTTATTGCCCTGTCATTACATTATATATATATATATATATATATATATATATATATATATATATGGGAGTATTTTGGGAGTGGTTGAGTGTTCTTAGGTGTTTTCGTATTTTTTCTCGTGTGTTTTCTAAGGAGAAATGAGAGGGTATTTATAGGTGAGAAAGGATGGAAAGGAGGACATGTGGAGGGCTGAGATCTGACCGACACTATATA
>MU693026.1:320318-342801 GCA_026770625.1 Nicotiana glauca
GGGGGGGGGGGGGGGGGGGGGGGGGGGAGGGGAGGTTGTGGTGGTGGAGCTGTTCCTTTTCCTATTACCTCATTCCGTGATTTGACCTTAACTTACAATGGCTCAATTTTACAGATCTTTGAATCTGATATTTGCCTAACCTTGATGGTTTTGCAATATAGAAGCCTGAAAACATCGGAACATTAATTTTGTGTTACGATCCAAAATCAAACTGGTCGTGACGACACCTAACCCAATCCACTAGGTATGTCAATTAATAACTATCCAATTTCAATAAAATTTAATCAGACAATTAAGTAAAAGAAACACTACTAGAAATCTGCCAAAAGCGACCAAAGTTGATCGGTTATGGCCAGTGACCAACCAAAATGCGACCATTTACGTGTGGACAGTATTTTGGCGGTTTGTTTCCGACCAACTTTGGTCGATCAATTAAATAAATAAAAACAAATATTGCAAGAAAAAACCGACCAAAGTTGGTCGGTATTTTAATTATGTAATTAAAGGATTCACCATTTGGGAATCGAACCGGAGTGTGTACTGTGACAGGATACTATTCTACCACTAGACCATTGGTGCATTTTGTTTTAAGATTGTCGTTTTTTTATTTATACTCGTTAATTGTATTTTCGCACGAAAATAACCGATCAAAGTTGGTCGGTTTTGTTAAAAAATATAATTACCGACCAAAGCTGGTCAGTTTTTTAAAATGACCGGCTTAAGAAAACCAACCAAAGTTGGTCGTATTTTTTAATATTAATTTTTATTTATTTTGATTGAAAAGTCGGCCAAAGTTGGTCGGTTTCTTGAAAATTAAATTTTGCGGGACTCAAAAATAGTTTCCTGCATTTTTGCGCAAAATAAAACCGACCAAAGTTCGTCGGTTTTCCTTGGCCAATTTTTGCCGAATTTCTAGTAGTGAAAATATTCGAATCTTATACATTCCCCCAAGGACTGTAAGTACAAATCATGAGCTTCTAAGATCAAAATTTACAAAGTTGGTATGAAAAAATACATCATCTATTCAGAATGTACTAAGCAAATTTTTATAAATTTAATGCTACAATGAACAAGAGACAGCTATAATCGGAACGCATGTACGTCTTCAATTCCAGCTCCCGTCGATCACAGCAACATCAACATTCAACATCTGCACGCAAGGTGCAGAAGTATAGTATTAGTGCAACTGATGTCATGTACTTAATAAGTAACAAACCTAACCTTATGTTGAAAGTAGGGACGAGCTGTAATGAAGGTCGGAGTCCAACACCAATAGCCAACAACAGTTCATAACAACATAATGAAAGTAATAAAAGAGGTAACTCAGAGATAAAATGCTCAACTCATTTACAGTTCCAGAAAATATGCTTGCTTTTCAAGTATACATTGAAAACCCAAATCTTTTCCCGAAATAGCCAAAAATATGAGTAAGTTTGAAAACTGTAATTTTTCACAAAGCATTCAATAGGTAAATGTTTCATTTTAAATGGCATGAGGAAAATACATATCTATGTCTATATATCTATATGTGTGAGAAGTCATGAATGTCATGTACCATACAACATGAGGAAAATGCATCTCTATGCATGTATGCCAAGTGTGCATGTCAAATGCAATGTATCTCAGAGATGAACTCATGTACACACACTCTCAGAGTACTCAATCTCACTGTCTCATACTTTTCACTTATCATGCTCAACCACTCGACACGCTTAGTCACTCAGTACTCTATATGGCCAATCTAGTTCACGAAAGATCCATCTCGAATATCTATATAGCAACTGACAATCAGTCACTCGATATTGTATAAGGCCAATCCAGCCCTGGGAACATCCATCCCCAAATACAAATACTTCGGGCAAGATCCAGGCCAAGGGAATATCCATCCCTCAATATAAATCAATCGCGCTCACTCGGGGTGTGTACAGACTCCGGAAGGGCTCCTTCAACCCAAGCATCATAATAAGTCAGATGCATGCATAAATCAATATAACACACTGCGGCGTGCAGCCCGATTCCATAATATGACTCACACTCAAACTCTCGACCTCACTTAGCCATCAATCTCTCCAGCCTTTCGGGCTCACAATGGCATGAAACTAGCCCAAAAATGATGATATGATGTGACAATAAATAGCAACAGAGACTGAGATATGATATGAAATGCTTAACATGACTGAGTATGAAATGTAATTTAAACAAATAATTCAACAACAATAAATCCTCAAGGGTCCCAACAAAATAAGCATGTATCCTTGACATAGTTTCTAACATGGATCACAGCTCAATAGCTCTAGCACGTAGAGATTTCATGGTGACAGATAAGATCAAGAAACTATGCAGTACCACAAAAATAATGGAGTTACAATTCACACGATTCACGCTCACACACCCATCACCTATCATGTGCATCACCTAAACACCTAACACATAACACGTATATTCAGGGTTAATACCCTCAGCACCAAGTTTAGAAGTGTTACTTACCTCAAATAAGCCAAATCCAATACCGAGTAAGCCAAACGAAGCTCCAGAATATCATCCCGCGCGTACCGACCTCTGAACGGCTCGAAACTAGCCAATAGTAACTCAAATATCAAATAAAGCCTAAGGAAACAATTCCAAATGATAAAGATCAAATCCTTAACCAAAAGTCCAAAATTGACAAAAAGTCAAACCCCGGGCCCGCACCTCAGAGCCCAGCAAAACTCACAATATTTGATAACCCATTCAATTATGAGTCAAACCATACTACTTTCACTTAAATGCGACTCTGAATCGATTTTCAAAACTCAAAAAATTCACTTTATGAAACTTTAGGCTAAAACCCCCAATTTCCTCTTTTTTAGCCATCAATCAAATACCGAAAATGAAAATAGATTCATGATATAAAGTCAAAAATGAGTAGCGAATACTTACCCCAATCCACATGGTGAAAAACTTCAAGAATCGCCTCAATTCGAGCTTCATAGCTCAAAAAGAGCAAAAAGGGCCGAAACCCCTGAAATAGAGTACTTAATTATCACTCGGAAAATTAATGAATCACAATCACGGAAATACACTAGTGATCGCGAAGAAGAACAGCGACTGCCGCCAAAAGGAAATATGCATTCGCCATAAACCCCACACTAATGTGATGACCACTGATGACAAAGCTCCGCAAACGCAACCCACATTAAGCGATAGTGTTGAAGATTCTCCAGCTCCCAACTGTCAAACCTCAACACTTCGCGAATGCAGTTCCTTATACGCGAACACGAACAATAACCCACACGGACATATGCGAACGCAACCACCCTATTGCGACCGCGATGAATTAAATGCCCCAGCTTTGAATTTCCTCTACGTGATCGCGTACCCATTTTCGCGATCGCGAAGAACAATCGAGGCACCAGAAAAAAGCAGCAGCAAACAATGAAAACATGAAGAAAAATGGTCTGACATCAATCTGTAATATGCCCGAGTCCCTCTAGAACCCGTCCGAACATGACAACAAGTCCCAAACACAATACTGACCTACTCAAGGCCTCAAATCACACAAAGAAACATTTAAACGACGAATCAGACCTTGAATCGAATTTAATGAACTTTGAACTTTTCAACTTTCAAAACTCGTGCCGAAACATATCAAATAAACCTAGAATGAACTCAAATTTTGCACACAAGTCCCAAATAACATAACGAAGCTATTCCATTTCCTGGTACCACAATCCGATTCCGTTATTCTGAAAGTCTACTCTCGGTCAAACTTACAAACTTTTCAAACCATCAAATTTTCAACTTTGACCAATTAGTGCCGAATCCTTCTAGAAATGTCCTAATGCAAATTCGGGCACATGCCAGAGTCCAAAATCACTATCCAGACCAAACGGAACCATCAAAACATCGATCCGAGGTCAAATTCTAAAAAGTCAAACTTGGTCAACTCTTCCAGCTTAAAGCTTCAACAATGTAATTCATTCTTCCAAATCGATTCTGAATAACCTGAAAATCAAAACCGACGATTTACATAAGTCAAAATACTTCATATGGAGCTACTCGTGCCCTCAAACTACCTAGCGAAACGTAAATGCCCAAAATGACATTTCGGGTCATTACGGTTTGAATGCTACCTAAATATATCCCTGTCACTAAAACCAGAAGGGAAAAGATTATAATGAAAGGTTTGTTTAATATAAGTGAGGAGAATACAGACGAATATTATTATGTATTCATGGTATATGTTTATGCTTGTTAGTATTGTTTTACTTCAAGGAAAAAAGGAAAAAGAAAGAAGCATATTCAACCTCTTTATTCTTTTTCCTCTAGAAGAATATCAATTTCAAGCATTTGAATTTCAAACATGGCTAAATGGAACCTTATATACCTCAAAAAAGTGAGTAACAATTAAAGATACTTTGTGGTTTTAAAGATATGTGATTTATTCCAATACTAGTGATTGTACAAGTAATATTAGGTTTAAGTAGAAAGAATTGATGGACCAAACCAGTTTGTTAGAGCAATGGGGACCTTGAACTAGATTATCTCGGGGGCCTCGAGGTGAGCTAAGAGTAAGCAAAATATGAACAATAAAGTAAAAACAATAAAGATGAAAAACAATTAGGGAGCACAGCAAGCGAGAAAAGCATAGTAGAATATTTTATTGCATAAGTCAAATGATTTTACAAAGATTAGGGTACCCTTTATATATAAAGGAAAAAACCCTAATATGGTACGTTTTCAATTATGATAAATAATTCTATTGGTACAACCGTATAACAATCTAGTACGGACTAGTACCATTTCATACAAAATATTATCCCTTAGTTTATACCCCGATCCACATGTCCTTGATATATTTCCGCTCTTTCTTGAGTGTCATCGAAAATGTACTGCTGTTGAGGAAGATCATGGAGGGTGTTAGATTTGCTTCCCCGAGGTATGCATTTTCCAGTCATATTTTGTAATTAATTCATGCTACCCTGAACTCAAGCCCGGGGTTCTATTCAGACCTCGAAATCGAGCTCTCCGATATCGGCCGTATACAGATAGTCCCCGCATTTCTTAGAAACAAACGATATGAAACATTTTGAATTGCCAAAGTCCTTTATGATGGTATAACTTTTGTGATGTAAGCATTGAAATTACCGAAGCATCCCGTCAGTTCACTTCCCCAAAAGCATTAAAATATGCGTCAGAGCGAATCAGCCAGCAATATTAATGAACCGTTGCTACCTTCCTCTATATATACTTATTTTCTCTTTTTATTAAGGACTTTTCCATCTTGAAACACCTATTCTCTTCTATACATTTACTTTTCTACTTCCAGTCCCTCCACCCCTATCGGTTCAAAACATCGCCGGCTTACTCATTCTATCTTTTTCTTCTAAAGAACCGATGGAAAAAACTTCCAGATCCGTTCCTTAGAAAGAGGGAAACTCAACTTCCACTTCCCATCCAGCCAGTGGTAAGCCGTCGGCGCTTCACGAGCTCGTACTAGGCATATTTTCCTTACAAAAGGAATTTATAGTCAAGAATCCTCCTGACTGTTGAGAGCATGCATCGAGCTATATAAGGTCAATTGGGGAAGGACACCTAGATGCCGTAAGGAGAAAGTGTAATTGGGAATAGAAGGCTATTCTGGAAAAACCTTCTCGTGGGGAGGACATCACAACTTACGTAGAGGGGTTCCTGAGTGTGTCTACATATCCTTTTATGTTGGGTCCCCTCAACCCACTTGTGCTTGGATTTTGTCGAAGATATCAAATGACCCTGGGCTAGATTCATCCGTCCTTTTGGCACATCGTAATAATGATGAGGTTCTTCGCTGAAAAAGACGGGCGCGAGTTCACCCTCAGCCACCTCATCAGATTATATCGGCCTCAATATTTCAAAGGCTTAATCAAACTTCAACGCCGATCAACCAAGTCCTTCTTAGCCAGTAACGATGGATGCAAGGATTGAGGTTTGATGAATAGGTTGTCTGGGTGAGGACCGTCAATATTATTCCCGAGGAGTTTCTACCGTTCCTCGAGTAATGGGATTTCAAACGTGACTGGAACTCTTTTAGTTCTTTTTCATATATTTTTGCTATACTTCGCGTACTTACTCATTTCCCTTCTCTGTAATTGTTCTGTGGATGCCTAATGCGATCCTCGACCTTGAGAACTGGGTTTGCAAACTAGCTGCTACTTCACCATACTACAAACACAAATGGCGACACTTCTCGAATGGAAAGTTGGAAGCGAAACACCACGCTACGTGTCATAATGTTTCTTTATTTATTAAGAATGTCTTTCTTTGTGTGACCTAATTCCTTTATCGCGGTTATTAATGAGTTATTCGAAATGAGCCCACCACCTTTCGGGGAGGAAATAGGGCCTTCGGCTCCAAAGCCAAAGGAGGATAATAACATAAAAAGGTCGTCGAAGTGAGAGGACACTCAAAGCCAAACAGGGCCCGCTCAGAGGCGTAAAAAAAGCATCGTCATCAATGTGGATGTTAACTCGGCCCACCAGTTAATGGACGACGACGGTGACGAGATGGAGGGCTCGACACTAGTGACCTGAACTAGGAAATTTTCTGAGGTTATCAAGCTTGCTGAGATCAATCCCCCTAACCTCTAGGAAGGAACTTTAAAAGAAAAGGCGGATGAAAGCCCTTCATCATCTGACGTGGAAACAGCTTCTCAAACTTGTGGAAATGCTTAAAGAGAGAGGGCTTCGACGCTCCTGTGCCTGAACAGAGCACCTCGGGTGATCCCCCAGAGGCCATGATAGCAGGTCAACCTTCATCATTTCCGGTCTTCTCCGAGGATACCATCAGGATGCTAAGAACGTGAAGATGTCCGAGCTCGGCGGAGACTCGAGTGAAAAAGACCGCTTCCAGGGTTACTTTCTAGGGTCGATAAGGCTGACCCTGTAGATGCGAGCTCAATATTCGAGGACGCTTAGCATCTCTGCTTAATTGTAATTTTTTTAGCGGCACTAATATTTCTCCAATGCCATACTTTTCTTCTTTTGTCTTGTCAATCGTTCCTTTCCTTTATGTAGGCCTTTTACAAATTGAAGTCCAAATTGTGTCACTGTAACGTTGAAATATATAGGGCTCCAAATAAGGAGAAACCCTTAGGCTTCTCTTTGACAAAAAGGAGGAAGAATTGAAGCATCTTCGATCGGAGTTGACCAAAGCGCATGAATAAGTGAGTGAGTTAGAAAAGCAGATAACCTCTATTTTGAAAAAGTATGAGCTACCTCTCCCATCTATGGAGGCTAATACTTTAATATCTTTGTTGCATCAAAAGCTAGATATGATTGGCAGCTCTAAGGCGTGGTCGATCAAGTGCGAGTCGAGTTCAATGAATGGAAGGCGAAGATGGACGACCTCGTTGTGGCTAAAAATGATTCACTGGCAAAGGTATCAGCCCTCGAGGTTCAGCTTCGAAATGCTCAAGGGTCGAGCTCGAGGCTGGTTTTGCGAAGGCCAAGGCCGAACTTGCGGAAGTCAGGGCCGAGGCCAGCGTAATACAAGCCAAGGCCAACAGGACAGTGGCCATCTATTTGAAGGATATTGCCGATGCTCAGATGGAGTTGAGGGAGGTTTCGGATTGAGAAAAAAAGAAGCATTGACTACGTCCGGCATCTATCTCGAAGGGAGAACCTCAAAGAGATTCATACTAAGGCCTTTGATAATTCCGAGGAGATAAAGAAAGCTAAGGCTGATAAGGCTAATGCAAAATTTGTCCTTTCCTCCGACGATGATGATGACGTCGAAGATGATGGAGAGGAGGGGGCTGCCGAAGAAGTTACTCCCGGGGAAGAGGCTATCCCTCGGGAAGCAACAGATCGGGGGGGAATGCCCCTCTGCAGTAGATAAAAAAATTCTATATTTTTGTAATTTTTTACTTTGTAGGACTCCCGTGTAATATATTTTTTGATCGTTTGCCTTCAATTTTTTTTCCAGCGTTTGTTTAATTTTCGATGTTCTAACCTAGTGGCATTGAATAAAATTCGGAGTAGAGTGGACACTCATATTTTTTATTTTGATCAACGATCTATAATAAGATACCACTTAAAGGTCAATCTTCCAGCTATGTTTTAGCTCGGGACTTTTGACTCCGAGCTGGGTAAAGTCTTCGAGCATGGTGAACTTTGGCCTTAAAGATCTTTAAATATTGGCCCTTAGGCTCTTTTAGGTTGGACATTAGGCACTTGAGGTGGGTCCAATTCGGCCTCTAAAATGGCTATAAACTTTTCCCTCTTTTTGGCTAAAAGACTTAGTGAAAATTTGTATGCTTTAGCATGTATTGTTTTGTACCCTTTTGAGTTTTTTGAAGGTTCGGTTGATTGGAACCTTGTTTGTAATTTGATATGCAACGTTAATTGATTACCTCTTGAGATTTTTTCGAAGGGTGATGTTATCGAAGCTTTCGCGTTATTCGAGGGTTGAGTATATCGAAGTCCCTTAATTTGTTTTTGCCGAGGGTAGCCTGATTTAGTCGGGTTTTTTGAAGTGTATGAAGGCCTTTCTTTATGGCTGAAGTCGGACGTCTTCGAGCCGCATTATTTCGGCTGTTGCCTTTTATATGACTGTAGTCTTTTATGTGACCGTAGCCTTTAGTCCCCAAGTGTGATGGCCTTGGCCTTAATATTGAGGAGATGCCTCTTTGAGGTCTTGTGAGCTAGAATATGCCTCTTTGATCTCTTATAAGTTTGAGTATGCCTCTTTGGGTTTTTATAAGCTCAAGTGTTTGATGACTCAATGTGTCTATTGTCGATGACAGTCCCAGAGCATTCGGGTGCATTCAGGGTTATGGCCCTTGAGCCGTTAAATGTGAAAACAGTAGACTTCTTTGAGGCACAAAGTATTTTGATATATTTTCAAATACTTGATACATGCGTACATGTTTTTTCACTAGGGGCTCGACTATTCTATATGGACCCGGTTCATTTGACCGTTTGGCCGATAATAACATTCCCCTATCGAGGCCTCTCTTGGCATGAATTGCTTTCTTCGAGAATGCATCCTCCATGGGTGATGCCCCCTGTGTTCGAGGTTGATTGAAAAGAAACCTCGAATACATGTTGAATATTTCTTAGGTAGCATATAAGTGTTGCCTCGTTAAAAACCTTTCCGATAAAACTCGTTTGGGATAAAACTCGATCTAAGGGAAAAAGAGTGCAACATAGGCTTTAAAACCCAAGGTCTTCGAGCTGAAAGGTGCCTCGATGTTTCCAATGGAATGTCTCAGCAATAATTATGTTTAAGCAACAATATATTCCAATTGTTTGGTAGTTTCTCACCTTCCATTGTGCTAAGTTTGTAGGATCCTTTCCTTACGACTCCGAGGACACGGTACGGTCCTTCCTAATTGGGGCCTAGTTTCCCTTTGTTTGGATCTCGAGTGTTGAGAGTGACTTTACTCAAGACTAAGTCCCCGACTCTGAAATTTCAAAGGTTCATCCTTCTGTTGTAATACCTTTTGATCTTTTGTTTTTGTGAGATCATTCGAATTAATGCGTTCTCACGTTTTTCATCTAGTAATTCGAAAGAATTCTATAGCTTCATGATTTGAGTCATCGGTGGCTTGCTGAAACCTGATGCTAGGTCCCGACTTCGACTAGAATCAATGATTCAGACCCATACACCAAATAAAATGGTGTCTCCCCCTTGCTCGACTTTGACGTCGTTCGATATGCCCATAGCACCTTGGGCAATACTTCTCTCCATTTACCCTTTACATCATCTAACCTTTTCTTTAAGATTCAAATGTTGCTTTGTTCGTGGACTCGACCTGACCATTTGCACTTGGGTGGCTAGCGCATTGATAGGATTCTTTTGATTTTATGATCCTCGAGGAATTTTGTTACTTTGCTACCGATGAATTATTTCCCACTGTCACATGCTATCTCGGCAGGTATCCCGAACCGACATTTGATGTGGTCCCATATGAAGTCGATGACTTCCTTTTCTCTTATCTTCTTGAAGGCATTCGCTTATACCCATTTTGAGAAGTAGTCAGTCATAAACAGAATAAATTTAGCTTTACTTGGCACCGTTGGTAGGGGGCCGACGATGTCCATCCCCCATTTCATGAATGGCCACGGGGATAGGACCGAATGGAGTTGTTCACTGGGTTGATGGATCATCGGTGCAAATCACTAGCATTTATCACATCTTCAAACAAACTCCTTGGTGTCCTTTTCTATCCTATTCCAATAATACCCCCACTCTGATCACCTTTCGAACCCAAAAGTTGGCTCTAGAATGGTTCCCACAAACGCCCTAGTGGATTTCTCGTAATACATAATCGGTGTCCCTGAGTCCCTCACACACAGCCACTAGTGGTCCATTGAAGGTTCTTCTATACAAAGTTCCATTTTCATCAAGTGAGAATCGAGTTGCTTTGGCTCGAAGTGCCCTTGACTCTTTTGAGTCAGTGGGTAGCTTCACATGCTTCAGATAGTCGATGTACTTATTCCTCCAATCCCATGTTAAACTTGTTGAATTAATTTTTTCATGGCATTCTTCAACCACCAACCTTGATAGTTGTACGATAGTCCCGGGGATTATATCATCCTTTTCAACCGATGACCCCGAGTTTTCTAGTGTATCGGCCTCGCTATTCTGTTCTCGAGGTACATGGTCAAGTGTCCATTCTTTGAAGCGGTGCAGTGTCACTTAAAGTTTTTCTATGTACCTCTGCATTCGATCGTCTCAAACCTCGAAGCTCCCGTTTACTCGATTTACCACCAAAAGGGAGTCACATTTTGCCTCGATGATTACTACTCCAAGGCCCTTTGCTAGTTCGAGACTTGCAATTATAGCCTCATACTCGGCCTTATTGTTAGTTAATATAGAGTTTTGATAAATTGCCTAATGACACCGCCCGTTGGTAGTTTCAAGATGATATCGAGCTTGTACCCTTTCATATTCGAAGAATCGTCTGTAAAAAAGGTCCATACCCTTGATGACGTACCCATTTTTAGAAAGAGTTCCATTTCTACTTTGGGTACGAGGGTAGGTGCGAAGTCGGCCAAGAAGTCTGCCAAAACATGAGACTTGATAGTTGTTCGAGGCAGATATTCGATATCATACCCTCCAAGTTTGATGGATCATTTGGCCAGTCTGCCCAATAATTCGGGCTTAAGCAAGATAATTCGAAGTGTGTACGTGGTCAATAAAAATATAGGATGTCATTGAAAGTATGGTTTTAATTTCCTAGATGTGCTTATTAATACAAGAGCTAACTTTTCCAAATATGGGTACCTGGTTTCAACATCTCCTAGGGTCTGACTCACATAATAGACAGGAAATTTCGTACCTTGCTCTTCTCGAACCAGCACACCACTTACCGCCACCTCGGACACTGCTAAATACAAGTAGAGTGTTTCATCCTCCTTCGGAGTATGGAGCAGGGGTGGGCTAGAGAGATATCGTTTTAACTCCTCCAAGGCTTGTTGGCAATCCGGAGTCCATGCGAAGTTCTTCTTCTTCTTGAGTAGGGAAAAGAAATGAAGGCTCCGATCTGATGACCTCGAGATAAATCGGCATAAGGAAAATATTCGTCCGGTCAGTCGTTGTACGACTTTCACATTGTTCACTATGGTGATTTCCTCGATGGCTTTGATTTTATCGTGGTTGATCTCGATACCCCTGTTAAACACCATGAAACGTAAAAACTTGCCTGAGCCCACTCCAAAAGCGCATTTATCGTTGTGATCTTCATGTTGTACTTTCTTAGGATATCGAATGTAACTTGCAAATAGGTCTAATGGTCCTCTGCACGCAGGGACTTAACTAGCATGTCATCAATATAAACTTTCATGCATTTCCTTATCTGATGTTCGAACATCTTATTAACTAGGCGATGATGTGTGGCTCCTACATTTTTTAGCCCGAAGGGCATTGCATTATAACAATATGTACCATACTTCGTGATGAACAAAGTCTTTTCTTGATCCGCCCTGCTCATTTGAATTTGGTTGTACCCGGAGAAGGCATCGAGAAAAGTAAGGATCTCGTGGCCGGACGTAGCATTGATCAAACGATCGATGTTGGGAAATGGGAAGGTTAGGGCATGCCTTGTTCAACTCTTTGCAGTCTACACACATTCTAAGTTTATTCCCCTTTTTAGGGACTCCACTACGTTAGCTAGCCATTGGTGATATTTTTCTTCCCTGATGGACCCTATCTTGAGAAGTTTGGTTACCTCCTCTTTGACGAATGCATGCTTTACCTAGAACTGAGGTCTCCTCTTTTGCTTCACTGGTTTAAATCCGGGATCAACACTTAGTCGATTGGTAGTTATCTTCGGTAGGATCCCTATCATATCTAAATGGGACCAGGCAAAGCAATCAATGTTATTGATAAAAAATTGAATTGAGTTTTTTTTTGAGTTTGGGGGTTAACCCCGTCCCCAGGTATACCTTTTATTCTAGAAGATGCTCGATCAATACGGCCTGTCATACCTCTTTTTTTCACTACACCCTTGGAATGGGTATAATAAAGGAGTTATTTCCAACTTGAAGTGACAATCGAAACGGGATTATATTATCAAATTCAGAGTCACCACTTGGGAGATTTATGGTGTCTCAAGTCACTGGTTTGAATCCCTAATCGAGGAAGTGGTTCGACTCTGTTTAACAGTCGCGAACCAAAAATTCGAGAAAGGAATTATTAACCCGGGAGAAGGTGTTAGGCATTCCCGAGTTCCTGAGTTCTAGCACGGTCGCTCAACTAATACATTTAGCTTAAGTATTTGATTTTAGTACATGTTTAACCTGTGGTGCAATTTTAAAATATTTACCGCTTTTAGTTAATTTTTAAAGAATGTTGGACGTCGTTTAAAACATGTCTTTGGATCGCGTCACATGAAATGCACCCGCAATCCGGAACAGATCTTATTCAACGTTTTAGGATTTGGATTTGGGTCATATGAAATGCACACCCGACTTTAGGAAGGTAAAATTATTAAAGAACGCCCCTAAAGAAACTAACGCATAGTTAACTTTACGGGAAGCCATGAAAATTTGCTACTGGCACATCCTGAGTTCTAAGGATTTTAAAAAATATAATTAAACAGGGCCACACAATTTGTGATTTTAATTTGGTGCGGCGCATCTCGATTCCATTTTATAAGGACATCCTGACTAAAGTTCGGAGAAGACCATGAGCTATTATTATCTATTTGGGGCACCTCCGCAATCATTTAAAAGGACCTAGCTAATTGACTAGAGGCCTCCAGTGATTGAAATTCCATCTAAATGAACATAATATTTTTTAAACCCTATGAATTATTAAATGGTGAAATGATGATGGGGGGGGGGGGGGGGCGAACGTGAATCCCAAATGAGGAGCAAGGCTCAAAATTAACGAAATCCAAGCAGCAATAATAATTGTGGGCCAATATAAATATGAATAATAGCTGGGCTTATTTGTTTGACTGGGTCGATGTTAGGCCCAGTTCGTGTAATCCAAATGATCTGAACCAGATTATAACGATACAAACACAAATCAATGCCAACTCAAAAATATGAAATTAGGAGATTTGAAATTCTGATTTAACCCTTTCGACACAAATTAACCCAAAACACCATCAGATTCAAATTAAATGTCTGGGCCTGAGAATGAACCCAAATTCGAACAAGGATCAGTTCCAATAAGGACAGGACCCTTAGCTCAAATTTGCTACTGAACTCACAGGCCAACCTCTCTTAGTTTCCCTTTTAATTACAAATAAAGGACAAACTGTAAGAGTGAAATGTTCAACACTTAAAGAAAATGTATGAACTCCTGTATTTTAGATTTATAGATTTCCATACTTGAATAAACAACTATATTAATCCTATAGTTATGGTTATGCTCACACGATATTCCAATTTAAAATTCAAACTAACATTTTAAAAGACATGACAACAAGAGTTTGAAATTCTTAACAGGAAATAGGGCTATTATAAATTAAACTCCTAATAAGTTTCATGTTTCATGAACGAACAAAGCTCAATTATTATGAAATACTAAAAATATCAAGCTTACACATGTTGAACGGTAATAAAACCTGATAATACCAAAATCACTTCCTCGTTCAGCTAGTATGTATTGCAAATTAACTTACAACACTAAAGCTAAACAAACAACAAGTTCTAAACATGTCATAGTCTCAACAGTCCACGATTAACTACAGCGTGATTCTTAGCTATTCTAGAGAAAAATCAACTACATCACTGATAGAAATGGAATAGGCATAGAGTCATGAAAGAAATAAAACTTTTAACACAAAGAAAACTAATATTAAGAGGTAAAAATGGATTCATTACATCTTCACAACTCGATTTTACATTATGAGATTCAAGGTTTGTACCTGGAGATTCAAATAAGGAAAAACAAGGAGGATCAGCAGAGTAACACAACAGTCAAAACCCAGCCGCAATGCAACTCAATCAAATCGATTTCCAAGACCAAAAGAGGGCGACATCACTCGAACAATACCCACAGCAAACCAATTTTTAAGAGAGTAAAACCAAAATTATGCTCCACCAGTCTAACCAAATGATTTCAATCAAATGCAAAACCCACACCTCAAATTCAGACTTTAGAGCCAGACTCAAATCATGTTTGAGCCTTAAATGAAACCAAAAATGCTTCAGATGTAAAAAAAATCAAAGTAGAGGCAATGAAACAGTATTTTTTGGTGATTTAGCTGCCTGGAGTTTTTCAGTATATTTTTCAGTGCTTTTTTAATGCTTGGAACCCCCCCCCCCCTTTGGCTCTAAGTAACAATGCCTTTATAGGCAAATTCCTAAGGCAAGTTCAGACTTGAGGTTTTTCGCCTTTAGTCCTTTTAGTTTTCTATTTTTTTAGCTAATTGGACCTTCAATTTATGACTTGTTGGTCAGGTTATACTACCAATTTCCTAAATTTCAAATTAGAACCCCCATCTAGAAGGTTCTAGGGGGTTCTATTTCAGTTACTACACTATTCTCCATCTTCTTTCCTAAACTACCCTTCACAAATATGAGAATTACACCCCCATGACCCTGCTTTGGCCCTTGAAAGGTCTCCAATGGGTCAACTTATGAACGAGACCTTGTTTAACTTATGGGCCTGAATAATGCAGCCCAAATCAACAATTTTCAGGCCATCAGTCATCAAGCCCTAAGGCTCTAAATAAGGTTGTCCAGGCCAAAGGAAACAGAAGCAAAAAGGGCCAAGGACAATGAATCCACAGAACTCAAATAATAGAAATCGACTTCAATTAATCTAGCCACAAATATGAATCAAGCAAGTTGAGCAAAAACAAATGAAAAAGACCTATTTATCATCTGACCCAAATTAATCCAAAGAAACCAAACCAAACGAGACCGAAAGGAGAAGAAATAACATAGAAGAAAATGGATACCTAATAGATCGATGGCTTACAGGCAATGGAACAGGTGCGGTAGGTTTTGACTCCATGATGTGAACTGTAACATTGAGCACTAGCCTGGATTTCTCCAATGGCCTGTGCTCTTTGTCACAGTTCCCATTATGAGCCAAGAATGAAAGAGAAATAGAGATATCGGAAACTCATGACTATATTCGGCCACAACGCGCAAACAAACCTCTAATACCTATGGCCTTCCATCGAAGTTAGTCTTATGCGCACAAAATCGAGAAGAAGCCATATCAGAGCTTGAAAGAGATAAGAATGAGAATACTTCAGTGCTACCTTCGATCTTTGAATCGAAGAGGATGAGTGGTTTTTGAAAGAAATGATAGTGTATTTGGGATGAGGACATGAGGGTGGTTATTTGGTCAAATTTTTAGGGGATTTGGAGGTCGGTTGCCGCTGCATGGCGATTTTCGGTGGCAGCGGCAGTGGTGAGAGAGGGAAGTGGAAGAGGCGATATAAGATGAGATACTTGGTTAATGTGGGGGTGTTTGGACATTTTAATTATGATGTGGGGAAGTGTTTGCAACCCTTGGATAAGGAAAAACGGAAGGCCGGGATTAAGTCATCACCTATTAACTCAAAACGACATAGTATCCTCCCCATACTACGTCGTTTCGAGAGTTTCAGAGACATGTGGTTTGGATCGGGTAACGGGTCGGACTTGGGCTGGTTTGTGAGGAAAATTTTGGGCCTGGGGTTTATTTGGGTGTGGGGCACTGGTTTGGGAGGAAAGGCCTTTGGGCCTGGGTGATTTAACAGCCCAAAACCTAGCATCTCTTTTTTCAATTCTTTTCAATTAATTTATTTTGATTTTCTTTTCTTCTTCTCTTTTTTTTTAAAAAAAATAATATAGTTCCTAAAATTAATTCCTAGAAACTCACTAACTAAAATAAAATCACTAATTAAACCTGAATTATAGTTAACTCAATTAATTAAAAACCAATTAAAAATAAAACTACTCAAAATCAAAATCAAAATGCAAAGGTGCAAATTAAATTATTTTTTTTTATTTTCCATTTCTATAAAATAACTAATTTACTACTTAACTCAAGAATTGTAAAATTAAATCCTACATGCAAATGCAGCCTATATTTTGTTTTTGTATTTTTTTATTAATTAAATAAAATAAACACGCACAGATAAATGCAAACAATTAACACAAAATACCGCAAAAATCCACAAAATTGCAAGCAATGAAAGATATTATTATTTTTTTGAATTTATGGGATTAATTCATGTAGGCTAAAAATCACGTGCTCACAGCTCCCCCTCTTTGCTCGGAAACACGAAGAGTTTTCGTGCAAAGATAAAGTGAGTGGATACAAGCGATTTTTACCCATTTGAATACTCTGTGTGAAGCATTTTTGAAAGATTTGACTGCATCCTGCTTCTGAGGCTGCCTACATATCCTTGGCTAAAAAGGAATTAAGTCAGTGTTGTTCGGGAAGGTCTGGTAGCTGGGACTACCATGAAGTTGTGGTTTTACTGTTGATGTTGTTGCTGCTACTGCTTACTGAACCTCCTTACTACACCGTGTCAAAAATAAAAAGAAACTAGACTAGGCTATGATCTATGAATTACAAAAGATCTTATCTATATCTTCAAACTTGCTCTTGTGGTTCTTGATGCCTTGCTGACTTGTATTCTCCCGGCGACATCCTTTTGTTGCTGCCTTGAATTATGATCTGAAATTTTTTGCCCTTTCTCCGAGTGACGCTTGACCGATAAAACTTGAAATGTAGTCCTCTGTTCTCCAGGCGGGCTCCTGACTGCTGAAACTTAAAATATAGTCCTCAATCCTCCAGGCGGGCTCCTAATTGCTAAAACTTGAATTTTTATTTTGGTGTGACTGAACCTCAGAGAGAGGCTGCCTACATATCTTTTCAGAATCAAGTCGAACGTAGTTCAAGTCATAGAAATTACCCTGTTGTTGAGTTTTTCTTTCCTTTTCTTTTCTCTTTTTTTCTTCTTTTTTTTTCTTTTTCTCTTTTTATTTTTAATTTCTCTTTTCTCTCTTTTCCTTTACTTATTTTTCATGCTTATAATTCTTATCCTTGCTACCGATTCCGAAAGAGGGGGTATGAAATAAAATAAATAAGGCTCAAAGAGGTAACAAAGGATAAAGTGTTTAGATAGCAGAATAAAATGCATTCGTTATTCCAACCTTCAAAACATGCCAAGTACAAAAAACACAGTTAAACAACCACAGAAAACATTCATATAATCTTTTGGTTGTGCCAGACTTGATAATCATATTCACACATTCGCCTTCTTCATTTGTTGAATACAAAGCACTATTGGACAACACTCCCACTCTCCTTACCACGAACGACCCCTGTCAATTTGACAAACTTTCTTTTAGGGATTCTTTATGTTCTATCTGCCCCGGTTTCACACAATTCAGGCTTGAAGTGATCTCAAAATGCCTTCACTTATTTCCCTCAAATGTCCCTACATCTTCAAATTTGTTTCATTTCTTCATGACTAAGATGG
Source organism: Nicotiana glauca (assembly GCA_026770625.1). Taxonomy (NCBI): domain Eukaryota; kingdom Viridiplantae; phylum Streptophyta; class Magnoliopsida; order Solanales; family Solanaceae; genus Nicotiana; species Nicotiana glauca. The sequence goes on from MU693026.1 coordinate 338,224, forward strand.
CTTTTTAAGACCAGGTTGAGGATTTTGCATGCATGTCACGTCACTAGAACTAGCATGAAAAGGACTATAAAAGGAAAAGAGAACTAAACAAAAATGACTAGAAATAACGGAAAATAGAAAATTGTATTAGACAGAGGGTAAAAGGGTTGAATACCAAAGCAAATGAACTAAACTGGGGTTACAACCTTGGAACAAACCTGGACAACACTAAACGTGCTACTACGACTAAACAAACTACGCAAAAATGAAAATATAGAAGGGTTTGAGTCACAAGACAATATCTATATTACAACCCTGAAATAACCCGGACAATAGAAATTACAACAAAATAAACCATCAAAACTCCACTCCGGCCAACCAAGAAATGGAGCGTCTTCCTAGTTACCAAGCATAGCATCTTAGCCATTGAGTTTTGTATTAATATTGCCAAGACCATTATCGACTTTAACCAACGAGTTCTCAAGAGGATTCGCATGCCCCTTGTCACTGTCATCGACCCCAACTACTCCTTCTTGAATCATTCTTTCTATTTCCCTTTTCAAAGAGCGACAATCTTCAATGCTATGACCCTGGACATTAGATGGTACAGGCATCGAATAGCAGGATCAAAACCTTTTGTATATGGGTCTGGAGTATAGCCGAGGAGCAGCTCAATTAGGCCAGAATGCTTTAACTTTTCAAACAAACTTGTGTAGGATTCTCCGATGGGCGTGAAATTATTTTTTTGTCTTTGTTTCCCTCCATGCCTCGGTTTCCTAGGATTGTTGGATGCTTGAAAATGCTATGAAGGCACACATGGATTTTGGGATGCTGGTGCTCGCCCAAGGGAGTGACCTGGTGGTTGGACAAATGGCCGGATGTTGTTCGGTGGATAATACTGTGGTGGCTTATGTGGAGTTTGGGGATATTCACGGGATTGGTATTGAGGCTGAAAGCATTTAGCAAGAATGACCACCAGACCCTGTCGTCGGCGGAGGGAGTGACCTGATGGTTGGACAGAAGACCGAATGTTGTTCTGAGGATAATATTGAGGTGGAGCTTAGGGATACGTTTGGGGTTGGAGTTGAGGCTAAACACGTTTAGCAAGAACGACCACTGGACCCTGTCGTCGGTGGGGCTTGGCAACACTTTTTTTATCAATGGGATGACTATCCCGAGCGACTTGTTCGTTCCATCTGAGACAAAATTTCCTATAAATTTCCTTGGGCTTCTTTTCCATCTGAGATAGGGAGGAGCGGTTTGGGACAATGTCTATATTTTTCTGAAAGTGTCGCACGAAATCTTGAGCCATGTCACCCAATGTATGCCACTTCCCGACATCTTGACGATTATGCCATTTCAAAGCTGCCCCAGTCAAGCTCTTAGTGAAGTATGACATCAATAGGTCATCTCCAACACTTCTCATTTCACAGCAATAACCCCTCAGATGGGCTACCGGATCTTCGACCCCATCATACAAGTTAAACTTCGGCACTTTAAATGCTACAGGCAGGCGAACGTCGGGGAACATACACAATTCTTTGCAAGACATGTTACCCTGGCCTCCCATCCCTTGCATGTTCTTTACGCCTTTTGTCTTCATGGATATCTCATCTCGCCCTACTTTTCCTATAACCTTTTCATCTTTAGCATGAAGCTCATCCTGAGGAATCTTTTTGTATGAATCAAGAACCTTGTGACCAACCTCTGATGGGTAATCTTGGGCATCATGAGCCTGGAGATAAGCGGGTGGATCTGGAGAGTATAGAGGATCATCTGGCCTTATGCTCGGAATTTGGGTAAGGGCAGCATCCGAGAGACTCGGTGGCGGTGGGGGTGGTGCCTTCCCAGTTACCCAGGCCTGATACATGTCTGCCATGTGTTGTCTTAACATCTGTACCTCTTCAATCAACCCATTATCCTGTTCAACCAACTGCTTCCGGGCACCGGTATTAACCAATCCAACTCTGTTGTTGTCTGCCAATGCCTTTTGAGTTCGTGTAGTGGGGAAGAATTAGCACTTTGAAAACCATAAACCAACCACCATTATTCTATGAGTATAACAAGATGAAGCCATCATGTTAGCGTTAGGGCATTTAATATAAGATGATCTCACTTTATGCGCACCAAACCACAGTTATCGGTTCTAAAATGACTTCGAGGGTACGAAGGTCAGTTGGCATCATCCCAATTTGTTCATTTCAACATCTCTTTTCTTTCCTTACACTTCTTAGCTTGCTCATCTTTCACTCTTTTATTCCCTCTCATTTCTCACATCCCATTATTTCACCTCTTTCTTTTTTCTTTTTTTGTGTTTTTTTCTCTTTTTCCCTTTTTCCCATTTTCCTTTTTTTCTTTTCCTTTTCTATTGATAAATAAAAAAAATTAATTCAATCGAACCCTATGTAGGTTGCCTACGTATCATGACCCTGCATGAATCATATCTTTGCGTAGTTCTGGAAGATCGGGAATAAAGTTAACAAACTGACATTTTTTCTTTTATGAGTACTCTGATGAGGAAAAAGAAATAAAAGAATTTAAATTTTCTAGACTTAATGTTCTATGCCCTATTCCAAACTCAAGCTTAACGGGCATGGTTTTTTTTTCTTTTGTTTTTTTTTTTTTGAAACAAACACTGTATGGGAAATTATTAGGGAAAATTCCTACAAGAGACAAAAAAAAATTGATTTTTTTTTCTGAAATGAAGAAACAATAAACCAAAAAAAAATGTGTTGGAGTTTCAGTTGATATCCTGATGCAATATTTGACAGCAATGAAGAAGATAAAATAAAATGTTTCTGGATTTAAATTTTGATTGCCTAAAGAAGAATTTCTAATGATAAACAAATGTAAAGTATGGTTTTTTTTCTATGTACAATATCCTAGAGTTCTAATGAAAATGAAAAGAATTTTTTTTTTCATTTTTCACCAATTTCCCAAAGAAACACCGCAAAAGGAAATCTTTTTTTGAATTTTGGAATTAACACCTTAAAGAAAGCATTTAAAGAAGTACTAAAAGAAAATTCTCTTTTTTTTTTTGAATTTTAGTCCTAATATACTAAAGGAAATATAAAAATAATTTATCTTAAGTCCTAGATATTAATTTCCTAAAGGAAGAACAACCTCAAAAAAAAATTCTTTCTAGAACAGTATTCTAAAGAAAACTTATTATGGAAATATAAAATGCAACATCTCCCTTTTTTTGGATTTTTGAATTACACCACACCTTGTCAAATATAAAATAAAAAGTACAATAACAAAAACTTGACATCACTGTACAAAACATAGAAAGTAAAAGACGATGTTAAAAAAACATACTCAAAAATTACTAAAAATAAAAATAAAAATAAATCTCCTTAAGCACGTCAATGCAGCGGTCCTAGGGTATCTGTCCTGCTCAAACTCCGGTTAGTAAATTCACACCTGTATGAGAAAACATAAACCAACATTATGTGAGACAATAACATCCCCTATTAGACACATGCAACACATGGTTGCGATTATTTTTGCAAAATGACTTATTTAGCCAAAGGGTGGCTAGAATTGTAAAATTTGGCTAAGACTCCGCAAAGTAAAAAACCTAAGCTTACTAGGAAGATCGGACCCTATGTGGGTTGCTGTCACGACCCAAACCCCGGTCGTGATGGTGCCCAACACATTGCTAGGAAAGCCCGACCTTTTTCCCATTTACCATTCCAATTATTATCTCAAATATTTCAAATTTAGTAAAATCTCTTGTTTCCATAATGATAAGATGAGAGCGGAAAACAAAATAACTGAAATAACAGCCCATCAGGATCTGGTGTCACAAGTCTGAGCCTCTAAACATCTGAATAATATCCTATACAACCAAGTCTAAAGCAAAAGTACAAGAGATAACGAGAAGGAGAGATCGGGTCCTGCGGACGCCAGCAGCTACCTCGATAACTCCGCAGTAAGGTGAAGCAACAGCAAAATATGTATATCAACTGCCCTCCTGGATCCCTTATCTACACACAAGGTGCAGGGAGTAGAGTGAGTACTCCAACTCAGTGAGTAATAGCAATAAATAATAACTGACAGTAAGAAAACCTGTAAGAACACTAAACAGTTAAAAAAGTAACAGTAAAGGTAAGAACACCTCTAAGGAGGAAAAGTCCAGTATCAGTCTACTACTGTCCCACAATTTTCCAACTCTGCTGCGGCGCGCAGCCCGATCCTTACTAATACTGCTGCGGCATGCAGCCCGATCTAATATAATATATATAGTGCTGCGGCGTGCAGCCCGATCCAATATAATAGATATAGTGCTGCGGCTTGCAGCCCGATCCAATATAATAGTAACTGCGCTCATTGGGGGTGTGTGCAGACTCGGAAATACCAGAAGCTTAAGAACAGACGTGCAATTTTACCAATTTCCTTCCGTTTAACCATCCGAAACCATCCCGAGGCCCCCGGGACCTCAACCAAAACCACCAACCTACTCCAAAACACGATACGAACTTGTTCCAATCATAAAAACACATCATTAAACACAAAAATCATCAAATCAAGGCGGATTCAAGCCTAAGTTCCAACTAAAACTTCCGAAACCTATATTCCATCAAAAACCCGACCAAA
>MU693026.1:355937-375678 GCA_026770625.1 Nicotiana glauca
TGCTATGGCCCTTGAAAGGTCTCCAATGGGTCAACTTATGAACCATGCCTTGTTTAACTTATGGGCCTGAATAATGCAGCCCAATTCAATAATTTTCAGGCCATCAGTCATCAAGCCCTAAGGCTCTGAATAGGGTTGTCCAAGCCAAAGGAAATAGAAACAAAAAGGGCCAAGGACAATGAATCCACAGAACTCAAATAATAGAAATCGACTTCAATTAATCTAGCCACAAATATGAATCAAGCAAGTTGAGTAAAAATAAATGAACAAGACCTATTTATCATCTGACCCAAATTAATCCAAAGAAACTAAACCAAACGAGACTGAAAGGAGAAGAAATAACACAGAAGAAAATGGATACCTAATGGATCGATGGCTTACAGCCAATGGAACTGGTGCGGTAGGCTTTGAATACATGATGTGGACTGTAACATTGAGCAGTAGTTTGGATTTCTCCAATGGCCTGTGCTCTTTGTCACAGTTCCCATTATGAGCGAAGAATGAAGGAGAAACGGAGATATCAGAAATTCATGACTATATTCAGCCATAATGCGCAAACGAACCTCTAATCCACATGGCCTTCCATCGAAGTTAGTCTTATGCACACAAAATCAAGAAGAATCCATATCAGATCTTGAAAGAGAGAAGAATGAGAATACTTCAGTGTTGCCTTCGATCTTTGATTCGAAGAGGAGGAGTGGTTTTTGAAAGAAAATGATAGTTTATTTAGGATGAGGACATGAGGGTGGTTATTTGGTCAAATTTTCAGGGGATTTGGAGGTCGGTCGCCACCGCACGACGATTTTCGGTGGCGGCGGCGGTGGTGAGAGAGGGAAGTGGAAGAGGCGATAAAAAATGAGATACTAGGTTAATGTGGGGGTGTTTGGAAATTTTAATTATGATGGGGGGAAGTGTTTTCAACCGTTGGATAAGTAAAAATGGAAGGCCATGATTGATTTGTCACCTATAACATAGTATCCTCCCCATACTACGTCGTTTCGAGAGTTTCAAAGACATGGGGTTTGGACCAGGTAACGGGTCGGACTTGGGCGGGTTTGTGAGGAAAATTTATGCCTGGGGTTTATTTGGGTGTGGGGCACTGGTTTGGGAGGAAAGACCTTTGGGCCTGGGTGATTTAACAGCCCAAAACCTAGCAACTCTTTTTTCAATTCTTTTCAATTAATTTATTTCGATTTTCTTTTCTTCTTCTCTTTTTTTCGCCAAGATGCTTTCTCAGCGATCTTTTCTCATCCTGAAGTTGATCTCCTGTCCTCTACTGACCCACCCCAATTTTCAAAATTAAGATAATTCCTAAATTAATTCCTAGAAACTCACTAACTAAAATAAAAGCACTAATTAAACCTGAATTATAGTTAACTCAATTAATTAAAAACTAATTAAAAGGAAAACTACTCAAAATCAAAATCAAAATTAAAATGCAAAGGTGCAAGTTAAACTATTTTTTTATTTTCCTTTTCTATAAAATAACCAATTTACTAATTAACTCAAGAATTGTAAAATTACATCCTACATGCAAATGTAACCTATATATTTTTTTTTGTATTTTTCATTAAATAAAATAAACATGCACAGACAAATGCAAACAATTAACAGAAAATACCACAAAAATCCAAAAAATTGCAAGCAATGAAAGATATTATTTTGTATTGAATTTATGGGAGTAATTCATAAAGGGAAAAAATCACGTGATCACACGACGCCTGCTCAAGCTCTTCGACCGTTGACTTCGTCTCATCCGACTCCTTAGGGGAAATGAAGGCTCAGGGGGTGAGGAAATCTTCTTCTTCGTCCTCGATCACCTGTTCATTGATCACCTGTCCCTCGGGCTCAACCGAGGGTAAGGTGTGTGATTGCCAATTGTCCACCTGTTTGTCATTTGACTTTTTTATGCAGATGGTGTCGATACTGGTGTCAAGTCGTGTACTGCAAACATCTCCTTAGTTGCATGTTGTACTCCATATACTATTTTCACATCATCCTTTGTTGGGAACTTCATCATTTGATGAAGGGTCGATGGTACCGCCCTAATGCTATGGATCCACGGCCTTCCAAGAAAGCATTATACCTCATGTCACCTTCGATAACATGGAATTTGGTATCTTGTATGGTTCCGACCACGTTGACTGGGAGGATGATTTCCCATTTTGTCGTTTCGCTTGCCATGTTGAATCCATTCAAGACACTAGATACTGGTATGATTTGACCGAGTAACCCGAGGTGCTCTACGATCCTTGCCCTGATTTTATTTTTTCGAACTACCTGGATCCACGAGAGAACATTTAACTTGAACTTTATTTAAAAGGATAGAAATTACAAAAGCATCGTTGTGACGCTGAGATAATGCTTCGATGTCTTGTTTGCTGAATGTGAGGGGTGTCATCGGGCACGAAATCCCGAGTCCATTTCTTCCTTGTGATGGATACTTTGGTATGCTTGAATATCGGTCCCTGTGGGATGTCGACTCAATCGATGATCATGTGAATGACATGTTGAGGTTCATCAGGTTCATTCTTCTTATTTGCATCTCTCTCTCAAAAATGGTTCTTGGCTCGGTCGCTGAGAAATTTACAAAGATGCCCCTCGTTGAACAACCGAGCTACCTCCTCTCTAAGCTGCCTGCAATCATCGGTCTGTTGCCTATGAGTACCATGATATTTGCTCATAAAGTTGGGGTTCCTCTGGGAAGGATCAGTTTGTATAGGCTTGGGCCATCTAGTATCTCTTATTTTTGCCAATTGCTGAGATGATACCTAAGGCATTGATGCTAAAGTTATACTCTGATAATCGGGCCGCCTTTGCCGGTCCCGAGTGCCTATGAAACCCAGTTTTGCTCATGAGTCCCCGGGAACTCTGACCTCGATCATTCCGAGGTATGTTACGCTTTGGAATGATCCTTCGATCTTCGATGTATGGCCGATATCTTTACTTGTTGGAACTTGACTCCATGTATGTTTCCTGGCTCCTTTTCTAGTAACCTTCTTTGGTAATCTGAGCCTGAGGGGGCTCCCAACTGGTCATCCTCGACCCTAAATTTTGACTGGTACCTGTTATGCACATCTACCCAAGTCACGACTGGATATTCGATCAAGTTGTAATTCAGCAACTTCGAATCTATCGAACTTCGTTCATTCAACCCTTGTATGAAGGCTTGTACGGCCCAGTCATGGGAGACTGGTGGTAAATCCATTCGTTCTGACTTGAAGCGGGATACAAGCTCCCTTAGCATCTCGTTCTCCCTTTTCTTTATCTTGAATACATCGGACTTCCTTGTTGCGACTTTTATGGCACCGGCATGTGCCTTTATAAATGAGTCTACCAAAATGGCAAACGAATCAATAGAGTTTAGGGGTAAGTTATGGGTACCAAATCATGGCAACCTTAGACAAGGTTTCTCCAAACTTTTTTAGCGAAACAGACTCAATCTTATCATCTCTCAAATCATTTCCTTTTATGCCACAAGCATATGTGGTGATATGCTCATTGGGATCGGTGATCTCGTTGTATTTTGAGATATCTGGCATCCGAAACTTCTTCGGTATGGGATTCGAAGCCGCACTCTCGAGGAATGGTTTTTGCACGCACTTCTTTGAGTCCAGTCCTTTGAAAATCGGAGGTGCTCCCGATATCTGGTCGACCCTGGAGTTGTATGTCTCCAACTTTTGTCATTTTCTTCAAAAAAACATTCTCCAAACTCGATCCTCATGGCTAGTTCTTCGAGCATTTTCATAATCGAGGGGTCAGTCCCTGAGCCACTTTCATCGGGCCTCTTTGGCATTAGTTCAGCATGCCGAGTGTTCACTGTTCGGCTGTGTTTGGAGTTTTATTCTGACTCTGAAGTTGAGCGATGTCGACTTGCTGAGCTTGCAACATCTCGAATATCACTTGGAGGCTCACTCCCCCTTCTTCTATTCCGGGTGTTCTTTGGTCCCCGGGCTGGGCTTCCCTACGTATATTCCTTACGGGATCTGTGCCCGCATCCGTGTTTAAAGCGTTATGCGAGCGGATATCAACTAGCTCTATATTTGGCACTCCCTTAGGATTAATGGGTGGTACACCGAGCCCTATACCGCTGTTTTCTCCGAGTCCCTCACTCTCATGAGAAGGTACGTTTGCTGAGCTAGACATATCTTACCCTGAAATCAAAGAATCTTTGACAAGAAAAAGTGTAAAGAATAACGTGTGTTATCAGAAAACTAGCACTAAAATAATCACTATTATCTTCAGCTGACGGTGGGCGCCAAACTGTTTACCTCAAAAAATGTGAGTAACAATTAAAGATAATTTGTGGGTCTAATGATATGTGATTTATTCCAATACTAGTGAATATACAAGTAATATTAGGTTTAAGTAAGAAGAGTTGATGAACCAACCAGTTTGTTATAGCCATGGGGACCTCGAGCTCGATTATCTCGGGGTCCTCGAGGTGAGCTAAGAGTAAGCAAAGTACGAACAATAATGTAAAAATAATAAAGCTGAAGAACAATTAGGGAGCACAGCAAACGAGAAAAATAGAGTAGAATATTCTATTGGAGTGAGTCAAATAATTTTTACAAAGATTAAGGTCCCCTTTATATAGAAGGGGAAAATCCTAATATGGTACATTTCCAATTATGACAAAGAATTCTATTGGTACAGCTATATAACAACCTAGTACGGACTTGTATCATTTCGTACAAATCATATCCCTTAATTTATACTTTGATCCACATGTCCTTGAGAAATTCCTGCTCTTTCTTGAGTGTCATCGAAAATATATTGCCCTCGAGGCAGATCATGGCGGGTCTTCGATTTGCTCCCCCGAGGTATGCATTTTCCAGTCAGATCTGGTCTTTACTTCGTGCTACCCCAAACTCGACCCCGGTGTTCCATTCAGACCTCAAAATCGAGCTCTCCGATTTCGGCCGTATACAAACCCTAAAGAGCAAACTTAAAGAATATAAAATTTTAGATGAAAGCATGTTTCTGAAATTTAAATCAAAGAATATAAGATCTTAAAAAAGATAATCCTGAATCCGAAACAAAAAGGTAATCTAGTTAGAGCGATCATTTACGATCTACTTAAGGAACTTCAAAATTAGAAATATAAAATAAAATTAAAAGCAAAAGGATTGACACTTACTTGATCAGTAGAACTACACACCACTTCACTATTTACTTCAAGGATTGGAGGCAAATCGAGCTTCGGGAGCAATAGGAAATGGGTGTGAGGAATGAAGCCTGGTCCGAAATCACTCCATAATGTCTTAGAAATTAAATTTGATCACTTTTAACTAAAACCAACTTCGAAAATGCTGAACAGATATAAAGAAGAAAACATGTTGAGGAACAAAAACAAAAGAAAAATTAGAAAATATTATTGAATCAACACATAATAAAAGAAAAAAGAAACAGAAAAAGGAGGAAGACAAAAGACACCGAAAGAAAATGGAAGGATCTTGGATCAGTCTTCATTCCAGAAACTCTTTTTCCTTTTCGTTGAATGATGAAATTCTATCCTCTCTCTTATGATTTCAGAATGAAGAGCTATGCACAAAGCTGCAATGACTGTTTTGCAGGAGCTCCTTTGAACACACTAGACAACATAAAGTAGTTGCTGAGGAGTAAAATAAGAATGACATCATGTTGAGAAAATAATTTACAAGAACCGTGCGGACTAGACTGAAATAATCTACTATCCCAGGGGTTTGTTATTAATATGGCTGCTATAAAATTAATGTTTTCTTTCTATTATTTTTCAAGTGACGTTTAGAAAATCAAGAGGTACATATACATATATACTCCGTCCGTCTTGTAAACAATGAACTTATTTCCTTTCTAATCGATTTCAAAATGAATGAATGCCAAAAGTCCTTTTTTACTCAAATTTTGTGTTCAAATAAATCGAAAGTGAAGGTCATGATCCGGATTTTTCACTATCGTGACTGTAATGGTGCCTAACAATAAACTTGCTAGACAAGCAAACGTTAGAACAATCTACTCCTTTTAACAGTTTAAATTTGATATTAAAAAAAAAACTAAGATAACTGAATATAAAATTTGATATTAAAGAAGAATTAAGATAACTGAATAAATTTAAAGTAACAATGTGTAAGCTCAACTAGCCAAATATCTATTACAATTCTCTAAATTTTGTGTCACGATTGCACGAACTACTAGAATAATACGCATAGGGGTCTGAAACAAATAACAAGCTTTTCGAATGCAAGTACACAACTAAATAGATAGAGGATGGAGACTCCAGGAGCTGCGGGCGCTGAACAGCCGTACCTCAAGTCTCCGGAATGTCTGATCCAAGCTCTCTAATAACCGCGCTGAGTCCGTTTCCAAAATTTGCATAGTGTGTAGAGTGCAGTATCAGTACATCCAACCCCATGTACTGGTAAGTGTCGAGCCTAATCTTGACGAAGTATTGACAAGGTTAAGGCGGGTCACCTACACTGAAACCTGTACGCTGTCTATAATAATGACAAAATAGTTGAAATACATTACAGAATGAAACAACCAACAAGAAATGATAACCACAGACTCGAAGATAAACTTGTGTCATCTAAAATTGCCAATCTCTACTAGCTCAAATAAAAGTACCGTAAAACAACGCAACTCAAGAAAATGAAACATGTAGAGTGTTGTGGCGCGCAACCCGATCCCACCGTATATCGATATAGATATCACAATTCACTCTTATTTTACCATATCAATCCTCCCTTATTACACCTATTGTCGCACGCAGCCCGATCCCACCATATCAGTATCAAACACTCAATGTACACAGTCGAATCAACAATCTAAGTCATAAGGCCTTTACGATAAATAAATACCAAACTGAACCAAGAAAAGAAAAACCTTGTTCAATATAGAATCTACACAAATAATACTACACAGCGAGACCAAACCAACAATTTACAATTAGAAGGTGCAACCAAGTAAAATTAAGCAAGTAGCAGGGATTGGGGAACTATGAAGAGAGCTAACATGGTTAACAAAAGAAGATATTCATCAAGACGTAGCAGTTAAGCAGAGAAAGCATTTAGAGCAAACAACAATTAAGACAGGGAAGGAAACAATCAAGGTAAAGTAGTAAATCAGGGAAAATAGATGATTCGCCGGCGTATAAGCACTCGTCACCTTGCATATACGCCTCTCATATGAAATTCACATAACACATAGTTCTGAGGTCTGAGGATTCCTATTTTCTCAAGTCAATGTTAGAAACAACACTTACCTTACTCCAAAGGCCACTCAAAGCTCAATCACATCTTTTCCTTTCAACACGCCTCTAAACCAACAATATCTAGCAAATTTCCAACCAAACGTTTCAAGACAAGCCTTATGAATCACCCATGATCGATAAGTCTAGGCCATTATTGAAAAAATCAACATCCGGGCCCACTTGGTCCAAATTTAAAATTCGGACCAAAACCTAATTACACATTCACCCTCAAGCCCGGATATGTAATTGTTATGGAATCCTACTTCAATTTGAGGTATAAATCCCAAATTTATCAAATCCCCAATTTCTACGCAAAATTCTCAATTCCACCATGAAATACCTTAGATTCTAGGTTGAAATCTTGTAAAATGAAGTGAAAGATTGAAAGAAACTAGTTAAGAATCACTTACCTATGATTTGTGGAGGAAATGGTCTTTGGAAAATCGCCTAGAGGGTTTCTTGTTTTAAATTTTTTGAGAATTGAGCAAAAATCCCGTCTAAGTATGTTTTACACAGCTACAGATATCGCAAATGCGACCAAGGGTTCGCAATTGTGAGAAATCCTTCGCACATGTGAAGTGTTCCCCGGCCCTGCTGCTTCGCAAATGCGAACATTTGTTCGCAAATGCGGCATGAGATGATCGCAAATGCGACCAATACCTCGCAAATGCGAAGTCTACCCACCAGCCAGTGGCGGAAGCAGGATCTCGACGACGGGGATTCAAAATTTTTTTTTGTAGCTAGTGGGAATTCAACCCATGACCTTATGTAGATTTTGAACCTCCCTGACCACTAAGCTACACTTTTGGATTGCATTAAGGGTGTTCAAAATTTAATATATTGAGGTAAAAAATAAATTCTGCATTATATATATAATGTAATTTTTCGGCAAAGGGTGTTCGGGTGAACACCCTTGCGCCCCCTAAATCCGCCCCTGCCTCCAGCCCAACTGCTCGCAAATATGATGGGTTCTTCGCAATTGCGAGGTCCGCATTTGCGAGCCAGACCTCGCAATTGCGAAGTCTGCAGACCTGTAGCACACCAACAAGAATCCCTAAGTTCAATTCACTCTTTAGACTATCCGGAACTTACACGAGCCCTCGGGGCTCTAACAAACATGCACACAAGTCTTAAAACATCATACGAACTTGCTTGCGCGATCAAGTCGCCAAAATAATACTTAGAACTATGAATTTAGCACCAAATCAAATGAAATTCTCAAGAACAGTTTGAAATTTCTATTTTCTCAACTGGACGTTTGAATCACGTCAAACCAATTCAGTTTTTCCTCAAATTTCACAAACAAGTCTTAAATATTATATTCAACCTGTACTGGGTTCCAGAACCAAAATATGGACCCGATATCAACAAGATCAAATATCAATACTTTTCTTAAAAACCAATAATTTTTCAGATATAATTTTTAACAAAAATTTATAACTCGGGCTAGGGACCTCCTAATCTGATTCTGGGCATACGCCCAGGTCCCATATTTCGATACGGGCCTATCGGGGATATCAAAATACGAATCCGGTTCCGTTAATCAAAAGTTGACCGAAGCCAACTCAAATTCCCTATTTTACCAAATTTCAACACAAAAGCTTTTAGGAAACATGTCCGGACTGCGCATGCAAATCGAGGAGGGATAAAAATGAGGTTTTAAAGGTCTCGGAACATAAAATTTGATTTCAAATCATAAGATGACATATCGGGTAATCACGCTAAAGGAGTATTTACTAAAAACTATTGGCGAAATAACGAAGGATTACACCACCTTAGGGATGTATGTCCGTAAAAGCGGAAGAAGGGCAAATATAGCCAGCTAGAAAACGTACTAGGAGTCTAAAATAAATCTTTAATTCTTGGGTAGGTTACTAAGCACTCTTAGGCTACACAAATCGAACACGTTTTCATACATAGTTTTCCATGTTATAAGAGAACCCAGAAGTTTTCCATGTTATAAGAGAACCCAGTACTAGGAGTCTAAATGACATTTTAAATTACTCGGTTCATTTCAATTTTTGTATCGTAAATTGCTTTTAATCTCTTTTAAAAAGAATATCATCTTTTTATAATTTAGTAAATTTTTTATTTCAGTAGTTTAATTTTACTTGTTGATACTATCTTATAGAAATGCCATGATATGCATGTTTAAGATCACAAAATTTAAAGAGTACTATTATATAGTATACATACCTTTAGTTTAAAATAACAAGATCAAAAAATTTCTTTACATTCTTAAATGTCTTACCTAGTAAAACTAGGACACAATGAAAAGGAGGGAATGATAACTAATTGGTGCCTTGACATAGTTTGTGAGGTACCATACCTATGTTCCACTTTGTTTGGCATTCCTTGTTAGTTAATCCTAAAAAAATTAGCACATTTCTATATTTACTTGCTAAGAAGCGTACAAGCCACACAAGTACTACATATGTCTAATATCGTCAATTTCAAAAGTCTTATATTACATAAATGTTAGAGTATGTTTAAAATCATAAATTTTTAAAACTTCATATTAAGTCAAATTATACCAAATAAATTAATAGAGAGAGTAACTTTCAAGAATACAAAATCAGGAAAGCAACAATAGTTACTACGCCGCCTTAGTTGCAAATAAAGTTGAGCAAACGATACGAATCCTCACTTCTTTAATTTCAACTCATACTATCATTATGCCAAAATAAAATGTGAATAGTAGTAAATATATATATATATATATATGTATAGGCTTTCACTAAGCTTTCGCTATGTTCGGGGTCCGGGAAAAGGTCGGACCACGAGGGTCTATTGTACGCAACCTTACTCTACATTTCTACAAGAGGTTGTTTCCACGGCTCAAACCCGTGACCTCCTGGTCACATGGCAGCAAATTTACCAGTTGCACCAAGAACATGGCTCGAACCCGTATATATCTGTATATGGCGAAATCCGAGGGTCCAATTTCTCATCATTAAAGCGTTTCGGAAGGTCACCTCGAAGGCTCGAGGCCATGGTCGAGCATCCTCCCTTGAGGATGGTCGACACTCGACCCCATGGTAGCAATGATCACGGTAATGGTAGAAATGGAAAGTTCCCGAGGCACACGCCTAGAGCTGACAGAGTCTACTGGTCTACTCTGAATCCGAACGAGGGTGTCATCTAGCTTTCATATCTCCCTATCTTTGTAATTAATGCCTCTTGTACTCCGTTGGGATTCCAATCCTATATAAAGGGGATCCTTGTCATTTTTGTAGTTATCTGTTGCTTCAGTTGCTCCACACGAATATACAAAGAACATTCTCTCTGCTTTCTAACATAATTTATCGTTATTATTGCTTCCATTTATTATCTTTATACATGTTTATCATTTACTGCTTATCATTGGACATAAAGAGCCTTCATTGATTTTATTATAACTCTTAGCCCTACCCCGATCACCCTCGATAGCTCGTCGCCGAGCCCTGGAGTCGACCTCGAGGCCCCGAATTGACAAGCTCGAGGCCCCGATTGATCGTAGCCTATCGGTTTGATTATCACCTTATGTTTAGCTCTCATTTTGTCTCTAAACTTTATACACATAGCATCATCTGCTTAACAACTAACATAAAAATAGATCACATAATTTTAGTGTCCCGTCAACAAATTTACTTGTTCTTGTCATTTTCACGGCAAAACAATATATATAGTAATAATTGCAGGTCTTTTGAAACAACTTCCTTCACATGTGATTTTAGATCTACCTCGTCCCCTTTTCACATTCTACTCACCATAGTTTCACACGTACTGTTCAACCAAAAAATGAATTTTTAGTCAAATCTGGAAAATAAAAGAATCGGGTTACTGATAATCGAAAGATAAATAGAGAAAAGAATTTTCAAGTACTTAGATATGAAAGCTTGTACATCAAAGTATATTTCAATGATGCCCCCACCACTGATTACATATTTCTCATTTTATAGGTCTCGTTGGAGAATCTTCGTAAATGTACGTTACACCTATGCCATAATGAGGCTATTATGAATATTTAATGACATTAAATATTGCGTTACATAATTATTACATTCAACACAAATATTCTTTAACGGCTTCGTTATTTATGTCTCTTGAAATGTTGTATCTTTATCTTCTTATTTGACCAGGTTCATTATCCTTTTCGTATCTCGTATGTAATTACGCTTAAATAGGACAGGACTTCCGAGCCTCTTATCTCGTACCTCCTTTTTGATCCCGTATCTCTTTTTTATTCTTTTGTCTCGCACCTCTTTTACCCTGCACCAGTCTACAATTCTTTGACCAATTATAACCTTTTGATGGTTCCACGTGTCATATTTTATCCTCATTCATTTATGTATATATTTTTCCCCAATACAGATAGTCCCCCCACTTTCCATTTATTTATCAGTTTGAATACTTGGGAAGCTAATTTCATAAAAGGAGAATTTTTTGTCACCATTAATACTCTGATAAAGTTGACGCTTCAACTGTCACTTCCTTTTAATGCACTAGACACGTGTTGTTTCCTCATTGGTTGTACTGTCTCACAACACTTTTTTAGACTTTCTTTTTGGCCTCACTTTTCACGAAGTATCAGTTACCATTATTACGGTTTCTTCATCACCGTACTTTTTCCAATAGTATAAATATAGCTTCTCTTTTTGTCTTGTTCTTCATAAATTAAACCGAACATTTCTGCCTTGCAAATTTTCTTCATTATTCTCTGCTTTAATTCAACTCTTGCATCCACGGATTCATCAAATCCTAACCCTAGAAAAACTCCCATTCTAGATAATTTTCCTAATGCTCTTGTAAGACATAGAAGAGGAGGCAAATTACACAATTTAAGCTCCACTCGTGGTAGCACTTCAACGCCTCCTTCTGGTTCTGGTACTTCTCCTAGAACCAGGGGTTCGCATTCTCAAAGGGGTTCCTCTCGAAGTATGGATTCTTCTGAGCCACTGCGTGAAACCTTGGTGGAAGAAATTATTCCCACAGAATTTTCTTTTCACCATGATAACAAATGCTTTGGCACCCGTAGTTAGGAAGGAGTGTCATTGGGCTGAAGATTTTCCAAATATTATTCCTAACCCAAATCAAAGAATCGCCTCTTATATTATAGGTTATTACTTTGTTTATACCTACCCATTTACTTTAGGGTTCAAACCAGCCATCGACCCGGTCATTCAAGACTTCTGTCGCTTCTTCGATGTTTGCTTGGGTCAAATTGGACCAATAATATGGCGAGTTGTCGCCTGCTTGAGGCACCTTGCTAGTAAGGCCAACGTAGATTTTACTTTCCCCCATTTAATTTATCTCTACTCTCCTACGTTTTTCCAAAACGGAATATTTGGTTTAGCAGCCAGGAGCAAAAGAGTCTTGGTGAATCCGGAAGACGACAAAGACCGGGGCTGGTATGCTCGGTATGTTGCTGCCCCCACCGTGGGTTTAGTCGGTGAAAGAAACATTCGCTTCCCAGAGAAGTGGAATTTTGCACGTAAGTATTAAATATCCCTGTGTTTTTATTCCCTACCTTACCTGTTTTTTTTACTATTGTGTTTCTTTTTCAGGAACCATGGGTATGGTTGAACCCGTATCCAATATCCGTTGTTGGGTAGAAAAATTTTTGAAGGCTGCACCAATGGAAGGTAGGACGTGGAAAATCGTTTCCAGTCGCTACGGTTGGAAACCAAAGACTCATGGTAAGAGTTTGTATTTTTTTTTACCTTAAGTATTTCTACTCTTTTGGCTTTTTAACCTTCCTTTTCTTAGGTTTTGCCACTCGAGGAGTTACTCTTTAAGGTGTCTTGGCATCTCGTGGCCGAGACATATTTTTAGGATCAAATCAAGATATTTCAGCTCCCCCGAGATCTGAGAAAAGAAAATCAGTCCTTGAAGATGATTCTGAAGGAGAGGGTGAGGGCTCCTTGGTAACTAGACCACGAGCCAGGAGACGAATTGTTTCTGATGATGAGATCAATATCTCTCCTGACCCGCCCCTTTCTGAACCTATCACTGTTCCAGTGATTATTCCCGATGATGACATTTCTCCCCGGTCTGATACTGTTGACTCTATAAACCAGCTTTTTATCAGTGGTTTTAGTAGTGGTCCTTTAGGTCCGATTTTTGATGAACTTCCCTTGTCTTCATCTACCGTTCCTATGATTGTTGCTCTGCCTCCCTCATCTGTTACTTCTATTCCTTTCTCTACTGTCCCTTCTCCAACAATCACTCCTCCCATAATTTATCATACAGAAGTAGGTTCCTCAAGTAAGAGTTCCACTATGAGGAGTGTTACTATTGAAGTTCCTGCTAATAGCAGTCTCTTGAGGAAATCTCTTAATTGGCAACGGTCAAGGCTACTTTAGATCAGTCTAAGAGAGAAAAAGAACTTTTTGCGGAGAAATTATCCATGGTTGCTGATGAAAATAAAGCTCTAAAAGCTTTGTTAGCTTAGAAGGAAATACATGCAGAAGGGGTGGCACAAGAGCTTGCTCGAGTACAAGAGGATTTGCAAGCCTCTGCAGACAAAGTTCGTGCTTTGGAAAATTCTCACACCTCATTGCAGTCATCTCATGATTCTATTTTGCTTAAGAATGAGGAGCTCAAGAATGAAGTTACGACCTGGGAGAAGGATTATGAACTTTTCGAGGAATCCTCCAACATTGAAGTGAGTTGGACTTTTCTCAAGACCCGCCGTGACACTTTAGTTGAGGTAAGAAAGGAAGATTTTAACCTTGAATCCGAGTTAGCTAAGTTAAATGAAGCCATTGAGAGAGCACAACAGCCATCTGATTTTTCATCTCCTGAAACTAGTCTTCCCGTAGTTGAAAACTCTTTGATTGAGGTTCCTTCAAATGAAACTTCTTTAATTGAGACTACTTTGGTTGAAGCTTCCATAGATGAAGTTCTTGTATCTGAAGTCCCCGTGTCTGCTGTTCCTAAGACTCTTATGTGTGATGAGATCACTGCTAGTGTTGCACTTTCTTTAAGTTCTTCCGCGCCCATCGTCATTAGTCAAGTTGGGGTTTCGCCCGTGGATGTTGCTAATACCATGACTGAAGATAAACTCTTAGCTGTTGATGATGTAAATGTAGTTGAGCCTGTAAATGATCCCTCTTCAGTTCTTTTACCATAAAGGTTCTTTTTTGTAATTTGAGGTTACCCCTTTTTGCAGGTGCCCCTCTAGAAGTCTATGTTCAAAGTTTTTGGTTTTCTTATAATAACTTTTTGTAGTTAAACTCCTGAATTAGAGTTTTTTAAGACTTAAAGTCCCCAAGCTTTGTTTAAGGGGCACTTTTAATCCGATGATCAAGTTTTATACTTGACTTTTAATATTTAAGAAGTTCGTCGTTTTTTCAAACTTTCGTCTGTTTTATTCATACCTCTTATTTTTGTAGGACTTAAAGAATAGATTGCATTTTTACTTTCTGAAAATTCTTTCATTATTCTCACGATTAAATAACATGAGTTTTATAAAAGATGGCCCTTTATATATTGACACTTGATGAAGAGGACGTCTCAACTTCATAATGGTATTTTATACGATATAAGAAATAGGAACATACATATTTATCTGGAATAACTTGAACAAGTTTTTATTCATGAACTTTGACAAGTTGTAAATCATTCCTTACATGTATTTGAATTACATCTATAACTTTCTCGTAACTGTTTTTCTTGTAACAGATTCACAAAAAATAGAACAATAGATACTGGGTTTTTCCTTATAACCCATTTTCATATACAGCCTTCACCCTAATTATGAAGGGTTTGAGAGGTGATTCCATTGTTCTCATGGGAAAGAATACTATGATGGAATGTCATGACTCATTTAGCTTCCACTCTGTACTTGACTTCTTTTAGGCTTGATTTTACTCCATCTTCTTTCCCTTTTATATACACGTGACTGTATATTCTACGTAGTCCCCCAAGTTTTTGAGTGTTAAAGTATGAAGCCTCGAGAACTTGATAGTTTCCTCTATCTGGCCCCTTTCCTGAAAAGGAAATACATACGGGACTCGGGGATATGATTATAGATGAAGACTGTTTTACCCGTGTATGTTTCTATCAGAATTATTGTAACCCTAGGCCTGGAATTTTATTGTATTCCATTTTGCCTTACAGGTCATGACTCATCATTTAGTATAGGTAAGCGTTTTGCCTATCATCTAAAATCGCTAGTCAAAAAATTGTTAATAATTCAAAAAATAAAATCTAACATAATGATACCTGACCGAGTGTTTTTCCTTAGAAGTAATATCTCTTCAAATGAATAGCATTCCAATGTGAGGGAAGTATTTTCCCGTCCATTGTCTCCAACTCATATGCTCCTTTGCCTGCAATATCATGAATTCTATAGAGCCCTTCCCAAGTTGGACTTAACTTACCAGCGTTGGCGGCCTTTGTAGATTGAAAGACATTTTTAAGCACGAAGTCCCCAATTTTGAAGTATTGCAAACGAGCTTTCCTGTTGTAATATTGTTCGATCACTTGCTTTTGTGCGGCCATTCTTATTAACGCAGCCTCTCTCCTGCCTTCAAACAAATCTAAATTGACCCACATCTCTTCATCATTAGATTCCTGCGTTGCTTGGGACACCCTCGTGCTCGGCTCCCCTATCTCAACTAGGATAAGTGCCTCAGCCCCGTAAACCAAGAATAAAGGGGTCTCACCTGTGCTTGTTTTCGTGGTTGTGCGATATGCCCATAAGACTCCAGGTAATACTTCAGGCCAGTTACCCTTTGATTCCTCTAATCGTTTCTTTAAATTATTGATGATGACTTTATTTGTCGATTCCGCTTGCCCATTCCCTACTGGATGATATGGTGTTGATGTTATCCTTTTTATTTGCCAACTTTGAAGGAATTCTGTGACTGAGCTCCCGATAAATTGTGGGCCATTGTCACATACAATTTCTTTTGGTACACCAAATCGACAAATGATATTTCGCCAAATGAAATCCTTGACTTCTTTTTCTCGTACATGTTTAAATGCTCCTGCTTCTACCCATTTAGTAAAATAGTCAGTGAGTACGAGTAGAAATTTTACCTATCCTTTAGCTTGAGGAAATGGTCCAACTATGTCCATTCCCCATTTCATAAATAGCCACGGTGCAATAATCGGATGTAACAACTCAGCAGGTCTATGCATATTATTACCGTATCTCTGGTATTTACCGCATTTAGCTACAAAGTTCGTTGCTTCTTCTTCCATTTTGGGCCAGTAATATCCTGGCCTGATCAAAGTTTTTACCAGTGACCTTCCTCCTGCGTGGTTTCCACAATGTCCTTCATGTATTTCCCTCATTACATATTCCATTTGAGAAGATCCAAGGCATCTTGCTAATGGGCCACCAAACATCTTTCAATAAAGGTTACCTTATTTTAAACAGTAACGAGCTGCCTTTTTATAAAGTGCATGTGCTTTTGTCTTGTCATCAGGTACGGTACCATACTGCAAAAAAGCTACAAGTTCATTTCTCCAATCCCAAGTTAGATTATTCAAATTTACCTCGTTCTTATCAGGTTCGAGAACCGGGTGAAATAAATGTATAACTGAGGCATTGGCATCCTTTGTTATATCAACTACTGATGCAAGGTTCGCTAAAGCATCTGCTTCAGCATTATCATCCCTTGGTATTTGTATAACCTTCCAAGATTGGAACTGTTTTTTCAGTTCCCTTACCTTTTCCAAATATTGCTGCATCCTTACCTCCCTAGCTGTGTAAGTCCCCAGCATTTTATTAACCACGAGTTGAGAATCACTTTTGATCACTACCTGACTTATCCCAAGTTCTCGTCCCAATTCCAGACCTGCAATCACAGCTTCATACTCTGCTTCATTATTAGTTACGGAATGACATTTAATAGCTTTCCTAATAGTTTCTCCCGTGGGTGGTACTAAAATAATTCCTAACCCTGCACCTTTAATGTTAGATGATCCATCAGTAAATAAAGTCCATATTCCTGGATTTACTCCATTGAGTACCTGAACTTCTTTTTCTGCTTCTAATTGCAACCCTTGGCTAAAATCAGCCACGAAATCTGCCAGTACTTGGGATTTTATTGCTGTCCTGGGTAGGTACGTGATTTCATATTCACTTAATTCTATAGCCCGTTTAACTAATCTTCCTGATAATTCATTTTTATGTAGTATATTACGTAAGGGAAATGCAGTTACTACAACAACTGGGTGGCATTGGAAAATAGCACTTACCACGACTTCTGAAACAGCAAGGTAGATGAAGAGCCTTTCACCAGTCTTAGGTTTCGCTAACAATGGTGGATTTGCCAAATATGATTTCAAGTTTCTAAGTACTTGTCGACAGTTTTCATTCCATTCAAAGTGATCTTGCTTTTTAAGGCTGAGAAGAACTTGAAACACTTTTCTGATGATTTTGAGATGAATCTTCCCAAGGCTACGATCCTCCCTGTCAGTCTCTGAACTTCTTTTTTATTTGTCAGTACATCAGGAATTTCCTCAATAGTTTTAATCTGAGCTGGGTGCACTTCAATACCACAATTGGAAACAAGAAAACCCAAAAAGTTTCCTGATGTCACACCAAATGCACATTTTTCTGGGTTCAATTTCATATTATATTTTCGTAAGATTCTAAATACTTCAGATAAATGTGATAGATGATCCTCTGAATGTTGAGTCTTAACTAACATGTCATCTATATAAACTTCCATGGTCTTACCTAAATGTTCTTGAAACATTTGAGTAACTAACCTCTGATATGTTGCACCAGCATTTTTAAGACCAAAGGCCATTACTTTATAGCAATAAGTCCCCCTGTCCGTTATAAAAGATGTTTTTTCCTCATCTTCTGGATCCATTTTGATTTGGTTACAACCTGAGTATGCATCTAAAAAACTTAATAGTTCATGTCCTGCAGTAGCATCAATTAACTGATCTATATGTGGTAAAGGAAAAGAGTCCTTCGGACAGGCTTTATTAAGATCAGTGTAATCCACACATACGCGCCACTTACCATTCTTTTTAGGAACCACAACAGTGTTAGCCAACCAGTTAGGATATTTTACCTCACAAATTGACCCTATTTTGAGCAATTTTTGAACCTCTTCTTGAATCACTTGATTCTTAAAAGCCCCTTGCTTTCGTTTCTTTTGCCTGAATGGGGGATATGATGGGTCTTCATTCAATTTATGAGTCATATCCTCCAGTGGTATCCCTGTCATTCAGAATGGGACCAAGCAAAACAATCTGCATTAGCTTTTAAAAATTCAATTAACTTACGTTTTACCTCTGGACTGAGATTTGGTACTATATACACTTTCCTCCCGAGCCAGTGTATAAATAAAACCATAGCCTCTAACTCTTCGATCGTCGTTTTAATGTTCTCGTTTTCCTCTGGTTCTTGAATAGTGTTAGGCCTTGAATCCACGTCTGTTTTTCCTTCTTCAGTTAAGGTTGAAGCCGCTCCCTCCTTAACTGAATTCTGTAATTGCTATTTGGCTTCGCTTTGAACGGTTGAATCTGCAACGGAGTTTACACTCCTGGATGTTTGTTGATCACCTCTTATCTGGCAAATTCCACATGGTGAGGGAAATTTAATAACTTGATGCAACGTTGATGGTACAACATCCATATCATGTATCCATGGCCTCCTAAGGTGTAAGGCCCCGTAAAATTTTGTGCTTAAAACCTAGTAGCTCATAGTGTCAAGGTCCGAATATTGTGTTAGGAATGTGTAGAATTCTTCGCGGCGAGTTTCGGACCCTCGGTGGTGATCTAAGCTTTAAAAATCAAAAGAATAAATTTTTCCAAAAAATTATCATTTCTGCGGTCAAGAATGCGGTCGCAGATCAGCTATGCGGACCGCATTCCTACCACACAGTGTAACAGAAGATTTGTCAAAAAATTGAAGTTAAAATGCGGTCAATTCTGCGGCGCATTATGCGACCGCAGAACACGAATGCGGACCGCATTCTTGTCGCAGATTGTGTCAGAACATTTAGTTTTTGGGAGCAATTCTGCGGTCCATTATGTGGACCGCATGTTAACTCTGTGATCGCAGACGCGACCGCAGATCCGACTCGGCCCAGATTTTCTAATTTTTTTTAACCCGATCTCTTCTTCAATAAAATACGCCAACACTTTATTTTTACATATTTTCTGAGCAAAATAAGAGAGAGGGAGGAGAGATTCTTGAGGGAAAAACCTATCCTCTTCAAAGATTGTTCTTCTAATGGCTTGGTCCGGAAAATTCTAAAGCAAGTGTCTTCTTCCCCAAATTCTAAAGGTAAAAACCCTAACCCTTTTTCCTTGAGATTTTAAAGGAAAGAAAGATTTTTATGCATTAATTCTTGAAAATGGAAGTCAAAACACTCATGCATGTTCTTTATTCCTAAATATTAGTAAAATGGAAATGGGTAGAAGTAAGGGGAGGTGCTCGATAATCCAAATAAGCTCAGATAGAAATTGTGAATTTTGATTCTAAGATATATGTGTAACTTGTGACCTAGATTGACGTTGCTAGATTGTTGGGTAAATTGGAAGTAGAAGATA